>CAUYTI010134473.1:0-10947 GCA_963575145.1 Galago senegalensis | reverse complement strand
ATTAGACTTGTGACCTAAGATGTGGTCTATTTTGGAGTATGTTCCATGGGCTAATGAGTAAAAAGTGTATTCAGTTTTATTAGGGTGAAATGTTCTATAGATGTCCGTTAAATCCAAATGCTGAATGGTTAAGTTTAAATCCAAAATTTCTTTGCTAAGTTTCCTGTTGGGGGATCTATTCAGCATTGCCAAAGGAGTATTAAAATCTCTAACTATGATGGAGCTTGGAGCAATCTGGTTTCTCATGTCTGTTAGAGTATCTCTTATAAATTGAGGTGCATTCTGGTTGGGTGCATAAATATTGATAATTGAAATCTCATTGTATTGAATATTACCCTTGACAAATTTAAAGGAACCATACTTATTCTTGCTCACTTTTGATGATTTGAATCCTATTGTATCTGCGAATAAAACTGCAACACCTGTTTTTTTCTGCTTTCCATTACCCTGGAATATAGATGACCATCCCTTTACCCTGAGTCTATGCTTTTCTTTCAAAGTAAGGTGAGATTCTTGTATACAGCAGATATCTGGCCTGAGTTTTTGTATCCAGTCAGCCAGCCTGTGCCTCTTTAGAAAGCAACTTAAGCCATTTACATTGATTGACAATATTGATAAGCCTGGTATAATTTTGGGTATCAAGTTTTTCGAAAGTCCAGTGGACATCTTTAATCTTTTTGCCACTGTGGAAATTGGAATTTGATCAAAATTTTCTGAGTCAGTTTATTTATGTGGTGGAGGATTGTGCTGATCATTTTGGAGGATAGGTCTTCGAATATCCTGGAGTGCTGGTTTAGTTATGGCAAAATTCTTCAACATGAGAATAACATTAAAATATTTAATTTCTCCATCATAAATGAAACTCAGTTTAGCTGGATACAGAATTCTGGGTTGAAAATTATTTTGTTTTAGGAGATTAAAGGTCGATGATCACCCTCTTCTAGCCTGAAAGATTTCAGCAGGGAGATCTTCACTCATTCTAACATTCTTTCCCTTGTATGTTAAGGTTTTCTTGTGTCTAGCTGCTTTCAGACTTTTCTCTTTCATGTCAACTTTGGTGAAGTTGATTATGATATCCCTGGGGGATGTCCTGTTTGTGTTGAGTCATGATGGGATTCTGAAGCTGTCTGCTATCTGAATTTCAGAATCTCTTGGCATGTCTGGAAAGTTCTCTTTCATAATTTTATGAAGAAGCACCTCTGTGTTTTGTGAAGCAACTTCATTGCATTTAGGGATTCCTATAAGGTGAATATTAATTTTCTTCAAATTATCTCAGAGGTCTCTGAGCTAGTGATCTCTTTTTACTCTTCATTTGTCTTGATCTTTGGATGATTGGGCACATTCAAAATCTTTGTCTTCAGTGTCAGAGATTCTTTCTTCTGCCTGGTCCATTCTCTGAACAAGGGATTCAACCATACTTTTCAGATCTTTGAGGGCTAAAACCTCTTGCTTCAGTGTGTCATAGTCTTTGGTCATTTTATCTTTGAAATCATTGAATTCTTGAGACAGCTTTTGAATAATTTGAAATTCTACTTCCCTCCTTTCCTCCATTCTGTTGATCTTATTCACTATCCAGATTCTGAACTCGATTTCTGACATCTTAGCTATCTATTTATGGAAGGGATCTTCACTTGTATCTGCCCCATCCTTCCTTGGGGGGGGGAGTTGATCTACTCTGGTTGTTCTGCTTACCAGAGTTTTTCTGCTGATTCTGTCCCATGCTGAATTTGCACCTTTCGAAGACCATCCCTAAAGCCGTTCTGCCAGTGGCTTCTTCTGGTTGTCTAGATAGGTAGAGCATGTCTGCCCCAAAAATCCTCAGGAATGTAAGGCTTATTGTTCCTGCTGCTGCTGCTGTTGCTCTTTGCATTGAGGTATCACTGCTCCAGTATGTTTCCCTCTCAGCTGACCATCCTCTCATTGTTATCAGACCTGGCCTGGAATGCCAGAGGCCCCCAGGGAGTGGGGGATTAACCTGCAGTCAGCCACACAGGGGATGTGCTGGATGTATGGTTCAGTCTTCAGTGAGTGCCACTGGGGAGCCTCCAAGGAGTGGAGACAGGAACAGGAAGGCAGCCATGTGGAGGACACTGTTTGGGTGGATCAGTCCTCCGTGCGGCCACCAGGGAGCCCCTGCTGGAGTGCAGGTGGCAACAAGCAGGCAGCTGGGTGTGGCACGTGCTGGCTGGCGGTTTCAGTCCTGGGTATGTGGCAGTGGCAGTGGGCCCTGGGAAGCAGGGACCACAGACCTGGCAGGCAGGTGGGTGTGGGAAGCACTGGCCCACAGGATTCTGTCCTGCACACTAGGCATTTTTGGTGGGGCTCCTGGGAATTGGGGACTGTGGCCTGGGTCAGAACGTGCTTGTTGGTGAGATCAGTCCGTGTGGGGCATGTGTGTTTCAAGTAGTTCTCCTGGTTCAGGAGTAGGATGGGGGTTGGTCCCACAAGGGTGGGGGGATGCTGGCCTTGGGTGTCCTCTCACTGTCTCTGCAGGCAAGGGGGAAGAGTGGACTAGAAATTCAAAATGGCAGTGCAAACACTAGTTCCACTTTTCTTCCTGAGAGAGGGTGTTTGGGGTCTCAACAAGGTCCCTCCAGAAGAGTAGACGCCACTGTGAGTCATTCTCACTTGTGAATTGAGATAATAGATCCTCAGTTTATCCATCACCTGTAGGAGACTCAGAGGAGTAGTTGAAGAGAAGACAAAGGAAAAGCACAATTTTCTTGGATGAGGGCATGGACACTTTTCCTTTAGGGTATATTATGTACCTGTAGATTGCTTTCTAGGAGTCCCCTCTTGCCTCAGCAGGTGTCCTGCTGGTATCACTCTTCTCTCTCAACTGGGCTCCCAATCTTCAACTTTTTTGGATATTTTCTGGACTTTATCCTTCCCTCTGGACGGGAGCTTCTGTTGGAGGCTTGGTACCTGTCATCCATCTTGCCCCTCCCCCCAGTGTACGTTTTTGTTAGGCTTATCAAAGATCAAATGACAATCTATGCTTGCATTCATCTCTAGGTTCTCCATTCTGTTCCGTATATCTACCTTGCTGTTTTTGTGCCTATACAATGCTGTTTTGAACTATAGATTTATAACATAATCTGAAGTCTGGTAATATGATGCCTCCTGATTTACTTTTATATCTAAGTAATGTATTGGCTATTTGAGTTGTTTTCTGGATTCCATATAAAATGAAGTACTATTTTTTTCAATTTTTTTTAAAGTATGACATTGATGCTTTGCTAGGAATAGCATTAAATCTGTAGATTGCTTTTGGTAATATGGGTACTTTAACAATGTTGATATTTCCCAGCCACAAGTGTGATATGTTTTTCTATACCTGGAAAATCACAAAGCTCTTAGAAGTGATCAAGAAATATAGCAGTATATCAGGATACAAAATCAATACTTAAAAATCAGTAGCTTTCATATGTGCCAAAAACAGTCAAGCTGAAAATATAGACAAGGACTCTATTCCTTTTATAGTATTTCCTAAGCAGATGAAATACCCAGGAATTTATCTGACAAGGGAAGTGAAAGATACCTATAATAAGAACTATGAAACCCTGGGAAAAAATAAATGTAAAGATCTTACTAAAATTGTCTCCAATTGTACTACATCACCAAAAGGAACATTAGTAATCCATATGAATCATTAAAGCTTTCTGACTTTACTTATCTGTAGCTTCTCAACTGCAGCACTGAGAAACTTGGCTTCTACCATCTGCCATCCATTTACTTAATTGTTGCATTCCAGTAGACATGAATAGCAGTATAAGAATTGTTAACCTATACCCCATGGGAAACAACTTTCTTAAATAGAGGGATTATGTACAGTAGACTCCACTAATTTCCAAAGTCCTTAAGTTAGCACCTTTCTTCCTACACCCTTTATGGGGTTGTCCATACATTATAATGCAGTTAAATATCTTTGTCACATTCTACATTCCATCCCTTGGACCCCTCAATCCCCCTTTTTAATATTGTATATACTAAGATTCACTCTTTGTACTGTAAAATCCTATGGATTTTGAGAAATGCATAATATCATGTATCATATGGAATAGTTTTAATACCCAAAAAAATCCCCTATGCTTTATCTATTCAACTGTTTGAACACTTTGCAGCCACTGAACTTTTAATCATAGCTAAAGTTTTGCCTTTTCCAAAAAGTCATATAATTAGAATCCAAAAGTAGGTAACCTTTTGAGAATGGCTTCTTTTAATTAGTAATTTTTATTTAAGATTCACAGATGTCTTTTTTTCTCTTAACAATTTTTTATTAAATAATAACTATATACATCAATGGGGTACAATGTGATCATTTTATATACAGTTTAGAATGCTTACATCAAACTGGTTAATATAGCCTTCACCTCACTTGCTTAATTATTGTGTTATGACAATTAAACTCTACTCTTAAAAGATTTGACATGTACCCTTGCAATAAGCACCATAGGTGAGGTCTCACTAATTACCCTCCCTCCACTGGGCCTCCCTCTCCCCTCCCCTCACCTGCCTCTTCCCTTATTCATCCTAAACTATAGTTGTGTTTTAACTTTCATGTGAAAGTGTGGGTTAATATATATTGGTTTCATAATAGTACTGAGTAAACTGGATACTTTTTCTTCCATTCTTAGGAAACTTTACTAAGAAAAATATGTTCCAACTCCATCCAGGTAAACATAAAAGAGGTAAAGTCTCCATATTTTTTAAGGCTGCATAATATTCCATGGTATACATATACCACAATTTATTAGTCTATTCACGGGTCAATGGGCACTTGGCCTTTTTCCATGACTTGGCAATTACGAATTGGGCTGCAATAAACATTCTAGTCTAAATATCTTTATTGCAAAATGATTTTTGGTGTTCTGGATATATACCTAGTAGAAGAATTGCAGGATCGAATGGCAGGTCTACATTTAGTTCCCTAAGTGTGCTCCAAACTTCTTTCCAAAAGGGACATATTGGCTTGAATTCCCACCAGCGGTACAGAAGTTTTCCCTTTTCTCCACATCCACATCAACATCTGTAGTTTGGGGATTTTGTGATGTGGGTTACTCTTACTGGAATTAGATGATATCTGAAAGTGGTTTTTATTTGCATTTCTCTAATGATTAAAGTTGATGAGCATTTTTTCATGTGTCTACAGCCCATGCACCTGTCTTCTTCAGAGAAGCTTCTGTTTGAGTTTCTTGCCCATAGTAAAGTGGGATCACTTGTTCTTTTCTTATTAATTTCTCTGAGTTCTCTGTGGATTCTAGTTATCAAACCTTTGTCAGAAGCATAACCTGCAAATATCTTCTTCAACTGTGAGGGCTGTCTGCTTGCTTTATTTACTGAGTTCTTGGCTGTGCAAAAGATTTTTAGTTTGATTGATTTTATTACTATAAAAAAATAGTAATATATTTTTGGTGATGCTTCAATTGCCTGGGCAGTCCTCCTCAAAAATATTCTCCCAGGCGAATTTCTTCAAGGGCTTTCCCTGCACTCTCTCCAAGTATCTTTCTTTCTTTTTTTTTTTTCTGTTAAATCATAGCTATGTACATTAATACTGTCATGGGGTACAGTGTGCTGTTTTTATATACAATTTGAAATATTTTCATCAAATTGGTTAATATAGCCTTCATGTCATTTTCTTAGTTATTGTATTAAGACATTTATATTCTAGTTTTGTGTCTTAAGTTTAAATCTTTTATCCAGTGGGAGTCAATTTTTGTTAATGGTGAAAAGTGTGGGTTCAGTTTCAGTCTTCTACAAGTTGCCAGACATTTCACCCAGCACCATTTGTTAAATAGGAACTCTTTCCCCCAATTTATGTTTTTGATAGGCTTATCAAAGATCAAATGGCAATAAGTGGCTGGGTTCATCTCTTGGTTCTCTATTCTGTTCCATACATCTACCTCTATTTTTGTGCCAGTACCATGCTGTTTTTGTTTTATAGATTTATAGTATAGCCTGGAGTCTGGTAGTGTGATATCTTCTCAACAGGAAGAGATTTCAATTATTAACTTTAGGCACCCAACCAGAATGCTTCTCAATTTATAAACAAAACCCTAACAGTCATGAACAATCTTATGCCTTCTTGCACTGTAATAGTTGGAGATTTTAACACCCCTTTGGCAGTGTTGGATATATCCTCCAAGAAAAAAACAAACAAATAAGTATTGGACTTAAACTTGACTCTACAACAACTAGACTTAACAGACATCTACAGAACATTTCATCCTAATAAAACTGAATACACATTCTTCTCATCAGCCATGGAATGTCCTCAAAAATTGATCACATCTTAGGTTGCAAGTCTAACCTCAGCAAATTTAAAAGATCTGCACATGTCTTTTTGTGGCTTGATACCTCAGTTCCTCAGTTCTTTTTAATCACTGACCCAAATTCCACTTCATTGGTATACCACAATTTGTTTATCCATTCACCTATTAAAGGACATCTTGGTTGCTTCCAATTTGGGAGATTATAAATAACACTACCATAAATGTTCACAGGCACATAACCCCTTTCATTTGATCTGCCACATTCCAAATTCATGGTTACCGTTTAGCCTTTAAAAATATAATTACTTTATTATACAAAGAATATATACTTATTATAAAATATATACTTATTATAAAATATATATATACTTATATATAATATTCTATACTTATTATAAAATATAAATGCAGTTATTTATTATTTCAGATTAATATGAAAGTATTTATGATTAGGTTAGATTGTTTGCATTTGTAAGGTAAAGTCCAAATTGTAGGTGAGTCCTTCACTGAGAAAGTGTATCATATACCTGTAAATTGTACCTGTTAGGTGGGAATTTGCCAAACGCCCTCCCTCCCCTTCTTGAATTTGGGTTTTTCTCTGGTGTGGGCCTGTAGTTGTTAATCTACTAGTTTCCATTTAGTATTGAGTACAGGAGATGCTTGATTTTCCATTCTTGTGATACTTTATATAAAAGAGAATGTGTTCCATATCCTTCCAGGTAATATGTAAGGTAATATGTAAGTCTCCATCTTTTTATGGCTGAATAGTATTCCATGGTATACATATACTGTAGTCTATTAACCCATTCATGCATTGATGGGCACTTAGGTTTTTTCTACTTCTTTGCAATTTTGAATTAAGTTGCCAGAAACACTAGAGTTCAAATGTTCTTACAGTGAAATGACTTTTTTCTTTTGGATAGATCCCTAGTAATGAGATTGCATAATCAAGTGGAATATTGACTTTTAGCTCTTTGAAGATTCTCTATACTCCTTTTCAAAAGGGCTTTACTAGTTTGCAATCCCACCAACAATGCATGAGTGTTCCCCTCTCTCCACACCTAGAGTAGCATCTGTAGCTTTGAGACTTTTGAAGTGGCCATTCTCACTGGGATTAGGTGATATCTCAGAGTGGTTTTGATTTGCATTTCTTTGCTGTTTAATGTATGATGAGCATTTTCTTGTGTTTGTTGACCATTTGTCCTCATGAGAATAGATTCTGTTTATGTCTTTTTCCCAGTTATTAATGGGGTTGTTTGCTCTTTTTTGATTTGCTTGAGTTCTTTTTAGATTATGGTTATTAGCCCTTTGTCAGATTTGTAACATGCAAGTATCTTCTCCTATTCTGAATGTTGTCTATTTGCTTGGTTGATTGTGTGTCCTTAGCTGTGCAGAATCTTTTTAACTTGATTAAGTCCTATTTATTTATTTTTGATGCAGTTTTTTAAATCTTTATTTTACAAACATTTCCTTTCTTTCCAAATTTTTATTAAGTTTAAAATGTGGTAGATACTTCTTATAAAAGCAAAAAATAATTTCAGAAAGGTATAAGATAAAGATTAAAGCCCTTTCTTTACCCACATTCAATTCCTAGGATAAAGGGAGGGTGGAGGGAACACATTAACACTTTAGTGAATATATACATATAATACATAGAGATTTACTTTTTTCTTTCCAATGGTTACATAATACTACAATATGCAAAGTATTTCAATGTATGAACATATAATTATTTATTAATCTGTATTAATGGACCTGTAGATATCTGGTTATCATAATTGTGCATTTAACTTTAGTTACTGCTTCAGTTACTTCTGTAAAACAAATTCCTAGAAGTAAGCAAGTTTGCACATTTAAAATATAAACAGATTATACTAAATTGTAGTCCAAGAAGGTTGTAACAATTTAGTCTCCTAACAAAAACATAGAAATCCCATTTCTTACTCAACATTGCCTCTGTTTACATCTGTTACCATTTAGTATGTAAATGAATATATCTTTGTTGACTTACTCTCCATGTTTTGATGAGCAGGGTTAAAAGTTACTGCCTGATTAATGGTCATTTATAATTCACATTATTTATATGAATATACTGTTCAAAATTCGCCCACATTAATATTAGGGCATTCATTTTCTTTCCATGTATACAAAGACATCTATATATTAAGTATTAATATACTGATTCTTTACCTTTCATTTTGGCTCTATACCTCATTTTCCCCAGTTAATGATTTGGCTGTTAACTTTGTTGAAAATTGCCACTTAGGTTTTCTAGTCTTTTGTATACAAATCCCTCAGTCTTTTCCTTTAGAGCTTCTAGGTTTTATATCACATTACAAAAACAACAAACAAAAATCATCAAATCCCTTCCTGCTCCAAGTTATAGCAATAGTCTTCTACATTTAGGTATAGTACTTTCTCTATGTTTAAATTTTTACTTCATCTGGATTTTTTTTCATTTATATATAAAGGTGGAGGTTTAATTTTTGTTTCATACAGCCAATTTTCCTAACATTATTTATTAGACAGCCTATAAGTCCCCTATTGATTTTAAATCTTATATTCATCTTTATATTAAATGCCTCTACTTACATGTGTCTGTTTCTTGAGTCTCTGTTCTTTTCCAGTGATATCTGTTCTTCTTCCAGTTGTAGACTGTTTTAAGTACTATAATAGTATTTTTGATGTTTGGTAGGGGAAAGCCCGTCTTCCGTGATAGTTCTTTTGCTAAATATTTTTTTTTAATTTGGAAATTGTCTTACATTTTTTCTTCCAGAAAATATTTAGAACAAATATATACAACCTAAAATGCCATTGGATTTTAAGAGGAACTACATTAAAGGGAGAATGGATATTTTTGCAGAATATGGTTTTCTCATCAAAGGATGTGGGTATGTTTCTCCATTTGTCTTAAGTTTATGTCCTTCAGTTAAGTTTTATAATGTTCTTCATATATTTATTGTAATTTTGTTGTTGTTTTCTTGGGTTAATTTCTAGATATTTTGTAGTCTTTGTTGTTAATGAAAGCTTTTTTCCCCTATTAAATTTCCTAGCTATTACTAGTATATAGAAAAGTTGATGTTCAGTTACGGAACCTATCTCTTTCTTATTTATTTTCCTTTTCATGTTGCATTAACTAGGATTTTCTGAACAGTGTTAAATGATAATGGAAATGGGAGATGTTCTTGACTTTTTTAGAAATGGATTTCACATTTCAGCTTTAAATATCTTTGCAGTTGGATTTTTATAAATGCTATTTATTAAATTAAAATTTTCTTTTTTATTACCCAGTTAACTTTTTTCAAGTCAAGAATAGACATTGAATTTTATTATATGCTTTTTCTATCTATGAAAATAGTCATTTAAATTTTTTTGATGTACTATTGTATTGAATTTTATTATGAATGTGTTGACTCATCCTTCTGCTCTTGGATTTGAATTGCTAATATTTCATTTAGAATTTTTTGTTGACTTTTTAACCCTTCTCAAATGTCTAGCAGGTTTTTTTTTTAATCAACTTCTTATATTTTTACATCCAGGTTGACCAGTATATAGCTGGTATGAGCAACATAGATATGACAAAAGTCACTGTTTAGGACCCTTCTCCCTCCTTCCCTGGAATCCACCCAGTTGATCTAGGCAAGAATCTCATGGCCAAAAACCTCTATGTAAATAATTGAGACAAAAGGACAGCATACCATGATCAGCTAGTCTGTCTTTGGTTTTTTAATGGTGTTCCTAGAGTCCTGAGTTGTTTTTTCTTCTTTGACTTTTTCCCCAGGGAGGAAAAATATGTCACTGAGTAGTACAGTGCTTTCTCCTCTAACCTTTCATGCAGCCTCTATCTCAAGTTTTCTTAGAAAACATTACTAGGACTAAGGGGACATATATGAGAAAATATTGTCAGACATCAAATGAGGTATTACTTGCTGCTCTGGAAGCTCACTCATACTTATAGCTCTCCCTCCTCTCTTGGAGAGATCACTGGGATATTTTAATATTATCTTTATTTATTCCCTTCCATAGTTCAATAGATATGATTTTCCTCTCTATTTTGGATTCATCAGTGTCTTTATTTCAATAGGAATCAAGGAGAAAGGGGTTCTTATTTAGCCATTTTCTTCCCTGTATAAAATCTTTTTGTTATTGAGAAAAGAAGTTGATATCCCCAGTTTAACTTTGGGTGTTTCCCTAATCATGCTTCATCATACTCCTGCTCATGTTAGGTAAATGGTTTATTACTCAGCTATACCCCCTAGAATCCTAGCTCTGGTATTGGGCAACTGGTTAGTACCCTAGTTAGAAAAGAGAGTTACTCTAATATAAAGCTATCATATTAAAACACAATGGATGAGATTGGATGGAATTAAAGATTCCAAGGCTACAATTAACTGAAAACTTTAACATGTCTATAAAAAGGATATATAGAGGCGGAGCAAGATGGCGGAGAAGATGCATCTCTGAGTCAGCTCTCCCGGTGGTTTCAGGCTGCGGCTGTGACTCCGGCGGCGGCTGCGACTCCGGCGGCGGCTGCGGCTGCGGCCCCAGCTTTTTTCCCTCGGACCACTTTGATCGAAGGGAAACTGGGAACTGAAGTGCGAACTTGTGTCCCAAGTTCGGAGGACAGACAGAAGTGGGCGGCCAGACAAGAACCAGATATAAAGTTAAATTCCCA
>CAUYTI010134471.1:0-19549 GCA_963575145.1 Galago senegalensis | reverse complement strand
TTTTCACATGCATTCTGAACTACTTCCATCAAACTGGTCAACACAGCCTTCATGTCATTTTCTCAGTTATTGCTTTAAAACGTTCACATTCTACTCTTAGAAAGATTCACCTGTACCCCTATAAGACAAACCTCAGAAGGAGAACTGTCTGTTTTAATCGTCCATGGGTCCTAAAACGTTCATGGTATGTTTTAGGTGTGTGGAAGAACGCTCATTTTATGAGCTAGCACCCACCACCACCACTCCCCAGCTTACACACTTAAGCCCTTCACAAAGATACTTTGTAGCAAGAAAAGTATTTTAATCAGGGCCTTGATTCTTTGATTTGATTTAAGCTATAGTTAACCTCTTGCCTTTCCCATACCCTTCTTTTCCACCGTGCAGCTACAGCCAGCCATAAACTGTCCTGTTTCTCTTCATGCCTGGGATAGTATATCCCAAGTATGACCGTTCTTTCCATCCTTCCTGCAAGCTTCCTCACCTCTCTGCAGCCACTGGGCAAGACGTGGGTTAAGGAAAGTGTTTTATAAGTCAGACTTGTCTTTTGCTTCTTTAAGGGTTGTCCTGAGGTGTCTCGTGTACCTCAGTGCAGTTATGCTAGGCTATCTGAGACGTTTTTCCTCTCCAAACCAAAACTAACTTGAGTCTTTCAAAAGGAACACAGGCTTTGCTGGGAGAAGAAAAAAAATTCTATGGTCCCAAGAATGGGTAAACATTCCAGAGAGGTTCTTATGTTTTTCCCCAACAGGTCTGCCCATCCCTACAAATTGCATTCTTGTTAGAATAGTCTCACAGTGAGTCACAACAACAAAGGAAACAGAGGGTTTCTCAACGTGACACAGGAAGAATTTTTTTATTTGAATTTGCATGTTGTTTATATATTTTCCAGCAGGAACTGGAAGAAAGGGGTTTCAGTCTCATTGAGTATCTCCAGTCATGAGTTCTTTGCTGTTTGCTCAATTCCCTCTCAGCAGTGGATATTTGGAAGGGGGGACAATGACTCAATTGTCCTTCCTTTCATCTCACTTGTTCTTTCATCCATATTTCCCAACATGCCATGAGTAGATTCTTTGCCAGTGTTGATTCCAAATTTCAGATGTAACCACATCACTCCACTGATCCCTCCCCATCTTGGGCAGTACAACTTTCCACCCCTTCAGAATTCTTTAGAGCCATCCCTCACTCTGCTCATATCACAGCCTCAGTTCCATGCACCCCCCTTGCACCTTCCTGCCTCAGTTAACCTTCTCTGTGTGTCCTTTCTCTCTTCTTGCCTAAAATAATATTTTTCTAAAATGTCTCATTCCTTTCTCCTTCGGCATTTGATCTTCACATCTATAAATAACTATTCTCAATTTCATTTAGAATCCGCTTCAGGGTTTCAACACCTTTGCCTTCAATCATTATATTTTGCACATTATTCAACATTGTTTTCCTGGTACATAATAATGCCTGTGATATGTAGACTTCTGGTAATTCTTTCATTGATATATAAATAAACTGTGTTTGCCCTTGTTGCTGCCAATTTCATTAACGATTTTCTTGGGTCAAGAGTAAGGAAATCTGTGCTCACTTCAGGGGCACATACACTAAAATTAGACTGATACAGTGAAGATTCCAGGGCCCCAAGGCTGACACGCAGATTCATGGAACACTCCACATTTTTAACAGCTGTACTATATACACAAAGGAAAGAGAAAGAGATGTTAAACCAAGGCAGAGGAAATTTTTCTGATACTTTCTTTGTCTCTCTAATGTTTGTTTTGTGTTCCTATTCTGATAATTAGGCTATTAGGAAGAAGATACAACTTACTATATTGTATATTAAAAGTAGGCAGAACTGGGGTGGGTTTGTGGCTCGCTCAAGGAGTAGGGCATTGGCCCCATATACTGGGGGTAGTGGGTTCAAGCCCGACCCTGGCCAAAAACGGCAGAAAAAAAGTAGTTAAAAATGTAGGTAGAACCGATTTTTTTAACTACTAAAGTATTAACATATGTAATTATATAACTTAACCTATATAATTAAAAATAGCTTCAGGTAGTCATTTAAAAATACCTGAATACTTTGTTATCATGATTAAATTATACAATCATTGTTTCTGCAATGTTGATGGCTATATTTTTTGCTTTGCTTTGTGATTACAGGGGAATATTATTGGTTTTTTTAAATCTATATTCCAACGATGTTATTCCTGTTAGAATAGTCTCAAAGTAAGTCACAACAACAAGGAAAACATAGGGTTTCTCTGTTTTTCCAATGATTTCTGAAAAGAAAAAAAGTCATGTTATCACAAAAAAAATAAAAATAAAGATAAAGAAAACTCGGATTGTAAGTTGTGGTCTGGCTCTGCTGCCGAGATCAGTGGATGATGGACACGTTTGTTATAGGGAGTGGCTGCCGTGTCGCACAGCCCAGAAAAGAGGAAGGGAGTCCTAGAGTGGGTCAGATTTGGGATGGGAGGTATCAAATGGAGAAGCAGGAGACGAGGATGAAACCAACGTGTTTGGAAAATGACTCAGTCTGGAATCACTACAACTCCCATTCTCATTTAGTCAAGTTATCTGCCTCAGAGTTACATGATGAAGCAGAAGACTATTCCAACATGTAGGAAATCCTGGTGAGATATCAGACACAGAGACCCCATTACAGGAAGAGAGGAACTACTACTGCCCCAGAGGGAAGTTGCAGGTCACCCAAAAGAGAAAACTTAAAGAATCCACATAGGTTGTGTTGGGGTGGGTGGAACTGACATCTGTTTAAATACTTCTTGAGTCAGTATCAGTCAGGAATTTAGGGTGAGACTGGCTCTCCATACAAGTGAATTAGCAAGTACAGCTTAAAACTAAGAAACCCCAGAGGGAGGAAAAGTGAGAACAAAGCAGATAGTAACTTTGATTGAGGGATCATTTTATTCCTGTGCTTCCATTTCTTAATGGAAATGGAGAGAATAGTGTTTGCCCTTTTGCCCAGTTGTACTGTTTTAAAGTTCAAAATAGGAAGACATCAAGAAATACTAAAAGCCAAAGGATGAATTTGTGTTCCTATTATTTTTGATACTTGAAATTGAAAGTTTCCATTCAATACAGTCTAGAAGTTAACACACTGCTATACATTATTGTTTAAAACTGAGAATGATGCCCAGGTTAATGGAGCTTGTTTATAAAGCTATCATCTAGAGATTACACTACCATGCTTAAGACTTCTGGAACATTTGTGGACTATCTCCCATGTGCCAGCCATAATGCTAAGAGCCTTCCCTCATTCTTACAAAAACTCTGGGTTTTACCTATTATGATAGCTATTCAAGATGTTAAGATTGATCAGTTAACCCAAGGTCACACTGGTTATTTGATTGCAGGTCTGCCTGATTTCAAAGATAATACTGTTACAAGTAACACATTTCCTTTCAAAACTACTTTTTTAAAAAATAATTGTTGGGGATTCATTGAGGGTATGAAGAACCAGGTTACACTGACTGAATCTGTTAGGTAAAGTCTCTCTCATAATTAAACTTCATTATTTTAACATAGGACATCATTGTTTTTTTCATTGTCAAGTGTTTAGCTTTATCTTCATTAGAGGTTTCCAAATGTACCATGTATTCTTTTTGTTCTATTTTACCTATCATCTCCTGCTTATCTTTTTTTATGAAATCATAGCAGTGTATAGAATACTATCATGGGGTACAGTGTACTGTTTCTGTATACAATCTGAAATACTTTCATCTAACTGGTTAACATAGGACATTATTTTTTTAATTTTTTTTTCTTTTTAGAGACAGGGTCTCAGTTTATTGCCCTCAGTAGGGTACTGTGGCATCACAGCTCACAGCAACCTTCAACTCCTAGGCTTAAGCGATTCTCTTGCGTCAGCCTCCTAAGTAGCTGGGACTACAGGTGCCTGCCACAATGCCCCACTATGTTTTGTTTTGTTTTGTTTTGTTTTGCAGTTTGGCCGGGGCAGTTCGAACCCACCACCCTTGGTAAATGGGGCCGGCACCCTACCCACTGAGCCACAGGCACCACCCAACATAGGACATTTTAAAAGAAATTCTATGCAGAAACACAATATTTAAAAATGACGCTCATCTTCTGAATGAGGAGTAAATGGGATGCAGATATCCCACCCACTTATCTTCTCTTCAAATACTGTATCCCCGGAGACCCTGACCATGTCCCATTGGAGGTCTTAGAAAATAATTTGGAAATATCTATTTCACTATGCCTCCCTTCCCACTTTCTATGTAATCTTCCTACCAGGTTGAAATGAGGGACTCATTTACATTTGAGAAATGGACTCTCCTCCATTTGAGAGATGAGAGGACTATGACTTAAGGAGCAGAAATACTATTCAGCCAGCACTGTAACAATCTTTTAAAAAATAAACATACTCCTTTTTACATCAGCTGTGATGATATTTGTGGGTTGCTCAGGAGGCATTATGTTAGTACCTGTCACAGACAAAGGACACAATGAGGCTGATCACTGCTCTCCATTATTTCATATAAAATCAGTGAAAAATAAAAAAAATTGATGGACAATAGTGCTGGACTGGTCACTCAAGGCCTGGCTGCCATTTATTTGTTGTGTAATTCTAGAAAAATGACCACCCTATGAAGCCCCAGTTTTCTCATTTATTGAAAGCACGTTGTTGAATCAGATATTCTCCAAGGGTTGCTAATGTCTAGAGGTCTCTAAATCTGTAAAGAAGAATCTTTACATCTTTGTCTGCACTCTCCCAAATAATTATCTGTCCTAAGCAGACTACACTAATGCCTACACACCTTTTATTCCTTCTCTCGTCTATTCTCTGATATACAGGATCCTGCCTAGTGGTGTGTTGGAAACACTTAACAACAGTCCACCATGTTTCTCAATTACTCTCCCCATAGCCAGTGTCTAGCTAATAATGTGAAGTCAACTGAACATACAGTGCCACTCTGTTATATAATATTTCCTCCACATAGGCACAGTAGATGTAAATAAACTCAAGTGACAAGTTTTGAGCATGTCCTTATATCCTTTAATATCACTTATGTAACTTTGTATAATTTAAGTAAGACCTGTCTCTCTGTCTCTCTCTGTCTCCCCTTACTTTTCTCTTTCTTTCCTCTGAGTTCATTTGGGTAATCTAAGACAAGTCTGAACTGAAGCCCAGCTCTCTTACATACAACAATAATATAAAATCAGAAATATTAGCAAAGTCACTTGTAGTGGAAAGAAATTAGATCACCAACTAGACTTGCAGCTTTATCCACTTGGTTTTAAAGCTCCATGATGCACAATGATTTGACGAGAAAAAATTGATTTGAGCCCAGAAATACCGCTATAAAAAGACTGGCTGCACCTGTGTTAGTTCTATTACATTCAAATCAAATTAAGACAACAAAAATGAGCATTGGGGGCATTTCTGCAGTCCCGGTCATTTCCTAATGATTTATGCAGCTGCTCCCTGAATATGGCAAGCTTATCCCAGGAGGTAAATGTTATGAATCAAGAAATGAAGAAATGTGGGGGTAGTGATAAAAGTATAATTTTTGAGATCCTGTTAACTTTTTTGGCTTTTTGTCATTGTTGACTCCATATGGCACCTGCTTACTCAAAGTTAAGTAAGTGGGTGGCACGTGAACTTATGTAGATGAAAACCAGGCTATCATGGATGAGCCAAGTATTCAAAATGATATCCAGACTCTTATTAAAGTAAAACACGTTGCAGAAAACAAATCATGATAAGAAAATATCACCATTACCTCATTTTCTGTCACTCAGCATGATTGAAACTGATCATGAAATTTCACCCGAGGAACGTGATGATCATTTGCTGTATTTTCTTTCTATCACTGCCCACATAGGCAGCAAGTTATCAAAGACTTACAGTACAGTTTGAGCAAAAGGTAACGCTTTGGGGGTTCCTTCCAGTTCACATTTAAAACAAAACATGCTAGTTCTGGCCAAATGAGCAATTGCTCACAGTCAAGTCAAATGCTTAAAGCATACACATTAGATAATGAACTACCAAGTTAGGAATAAATGATAATTATGTAAAATCTAAAAAGGCCTTAAATAGTAACAACTCCATGGGAAATATACTCTGACTCTTGGAACTTGGAGTAAAGCATGTTGGTTTATTTTAGTAAGCTTCCTAAGGTTTCTATACGCAATCATTTCTGAGTGATCATTTCCGAGTGATAGTGTAGTTGTACTGCATTTTAGGAAAGGTGGTACAGTGTGTGGATGTGGAACCTTCCCAGTGTGTGCACTTCCCCAGGAGAAGGACAGAGGTGCATGTGGTGTGAGCACATCCCAGGGGCTTAGTTCTCTTCAGCAAAATGGAATGTGACAATAGGAAGAACTCTGCTGAAGAAAAAATAAAAGTTGTGCTTAGAATGTAAAATAGGAGTCAATCTCATTCCTATGACGTTCTGAGATTTGGATAAAGAAAAATGTGCGTAAGATGGCATTAAGACAGATTAAGAAGGAGGCAGATGTATAATAGTCAGAAAGGGGATTTGGAGTCAGTCTGACTTGGATTCAAATCATTAGCACTGTCAACTACTAATTGGACGACCCTGGGTGTTTGACTAAATTCTTTCCCTCACCTTCTTCATCTACCACATAGGAGTTTAATATCACCTACATCACAGGACTATTAATGGGGAATCAGTGCAATAATGATTGTGAACTCCCAAGGAGTGGGTCTCTAGGAGGCTACCAAGAAATTACATAACAATTTCTCACTTGCAATTTGTGCAGAGTCCATGGGTGTGATGCAGCCGCCTTGGAATTAGACTGAAAAATACTTGAGCTCGATTGTATACAGTACTGTGTCATTCTGTAAAGAATGGGATAGTTGAAAGTGGTTGAAAGCAATAGTCTGGAACTAAAAATGGAAAGATTGGGCAAGATATTAAAAACAAACCAACCACAGTAACCTCCCAAGTCGTAACAAGAATTGGGCAATAGAAGGGTAGCCTGAGTCACCAACAGAAAGAGAATTCAACGATAGGTTAGTAGATGAAACCATTCTGGAATGACTACAGATGAAGATTTCTTGAGGTTGATGATATGAAATGGATTTTTCCAATCCCAATCTGGTTTATTTTTATCTTCCTCGTGAAACGTAAAATAATTCACATGACAATTTGATTGAGACCTTATGGGTACTGTTTCCATTGTGCAAGACAGGGACATTTAGGGCAGAGAGCTTTTGCCAAATGGTAACAGAAAATGGCTGGTGTGAGTGAGAATCAAACAGAATGTTGAGCAACAATTTAGTGAATTGGGGAGAGGAGGCCACCAAAGTAGATAATCTGAATCAAAATGTTTCATTGTCATCATTAGAATTTCTTTTCCCTTGTGTCATTCATGAACATAATTAGGGAGAAAGTAATAAAGGCCTAAAAGACAAGACCTTAGATCAATGCCCCCTGGTCTGTATTGTGGGACTACCCTTCAGCAAGTGTCTATCCATAATGAACAAGCTCTCTGATGCCCCCAAAGCTTAACTATTTTCATAGCAATTCTCCCAAATCTGTGGGAAGTAGCATAAGTTTATACATTTGGCTTACAATTTACCAGCTGTGTGTCCTTCAGAACTACTACTTGGTATCTGCAGCAATCCAGATGAGATTTTAAATTTTCTAAAAAGTCTAAAGGCCAGTGTAGACCCAGTTTTTGACGATCTGTTCCTAATTTTGCTTCGCCCTTGGAGGATTGTTAAAGAGTTTTATAAAAGGATATTGCCATTTCAGTGCTGGCAAGCTCAGACAGTTTAAGTCTCAAATGTATGGTAGAGAGTGAGAATAATTCGAGTTATGAAAAATCAATCCCTCCCATCAATTTCCAGGTACAGTCTGTACCATTGTTGGACAATTTCATAATCTCATTTGGGCATCTGTGTTTATTTAATGCTTAAGTGTACTTGAATTTGCTTTTACAAATGGCCATCTATAAATCCCTGTCCATTAGGTAGCCTGGACTTTCATAACAGGATCCAAAGACCTAATGAAAAGAACATTTCAGTAACAATTCTCTGTTTATAGAGAGCATCACCCCCCACACACACCCACAAAGAGCTCAAAGTACTTTTCATTAAAACATTACAGCATGTCTGTGAGGTAGGTCGGAGGTTGGAAGCAGAGGCTCTACATTTTACAGATGAGCAGCTAAGCCTCCAGCCAACATGACAGAGCCCCTGGAAGACAGAACTGAAACTTTCAAGCCAACATAGCTTACTTGCTCTTCACACAGTCACTAAATAGTGCACGAGCCAAATAAAATCTGAGTTTAGATCAACTGCAGGGAGATGAGCCCTCAACCTGCGAAATGCATCTACAATTCATTTCAAATAACTTCCCTTCCCAGGTAGATGTTTTCAGTGCTACTCTAATAAACAACAAGATTACAGAATCCCTACTTACTTCTCCAAACTAGGGAAATACCTTCGTATATGGTAAGGAGCTAAGACCTGATAAATTAGTCACAACTACATGAAAACACAGAATTCTCAAATTCTCATTCTCAGGGATTTGTTAGCAAGATATATTTTATAAAAAATTGGATAATGCTCACCATATGTATGCAAAGGTGTGGAAGGAAGTATTCTTAAATACAAAAAGATAAAGAAGGAAAATACTCTGTTTGACATAAGAAACATTTTTTTTTTTTTGAGTAATGGAATGAAAATCTCTAGAATAAAATACCATGAAAAGTTATAGGCAAATCTGCTCTTGATATTTGCAGGGCCTAGAGCAATAGTACAAATGAAGCGAGATTTTAATGTCCTGTCCCCAACATTGACAAACAGACTTCCATAATGACCAGATAAGAAATGTGGAAAGTAAGGTTGTCATAAAACTCAGAATCGACTAAATATCTAAGAGGATGGAGCAGTGACTAAAGCATAATATGTAATGTATTTAAAATATGTAAATTGGAGTATATTTTCCTTTAAAAAGGAAATTATCCTAATATATGAAACACAAATTGCTTTCAAGAAAGTTATTTTTATTCTAAGGATTTGAAATTGTATGTTAAAATATAATAAGAACATGTAAAATATTTCTCAAAAAATAAAATTATTTGTAATGTTAGCATTTGGGATCTATCCAGTCCATATTATAAACAATCACTATCACACATTATGTAATTTATGAATCTATGTACAAATTTAGAAGTAGTATGGATTGCTTAATATTGTAAAATGTTCTTCAATTTCTAAGTCCTGTAATAATTTGTGTGTTCCTCTAGAATCATAAATAAAACCATGAAAAGAAACAAGAAAATGTATGCTTGACACTATTGGTAAACAATATTATGTTTTGCAAGACTCTGTTGTGTTCAAACTACATAAAAATCTATTCTTTTACAAGTTCAGTGATTTATCTCTTTTCTTAACTGAGCCCAAATTCTGCTGCCCAAATTTTCCCTTCACTCTGAAGCTGTCTCCATCTTTAATATCAACAGGGGTGTAATGCACAAAACTTCGGAATCACCCCCCTGCTGGCTTTTGGACTCAGTTTTGTTCATTTGTTTTTTGTTGTTTTGTTTTGTTTTGTTTTAAGGACATACAACAAGAACTATGAAGGAATTTTATCTGAAGCTTGAACAATGTTTGTTACAAGAGTGTATGTTTGGAATTATTGGTCACAGTGTGCCAGCACCAAGTACTAAATCCCAAGGGATAAAGAATTGTGTCTTTTCTCTTATAAATTGTGTGTGTTGTGTAGTGTATGGCCTCTAAATTTTAAAGCCCAAAAGAAAACTTTTGCCAGGGTCTAAATATATTACTTTTTATGGAGTCTGAGAATCTATAATACTTCCAAGAAGCTTTTTAGAAAGTGATTTATTTGAAAGTGTTTGTGGGGCTAAGAGAGAGGAGAATGCCCACATCTTAAGACTGTTTGGTTTTCTACTTAAAACTGAAAATATGGGCAATGCATCTCGGTTCTATCAACCTGATTGTAGAACCCAAATATTTGCATATAGTTCACATAGAGATATTTGTAAGTCTTCCACAAATGGTGTGGTGAGGTGTTCAAATTTAATAGCAGCAAGAGAAAGATTCCTCTTTCTTTTGTTTTCAGTAGTAAAACCAGATCCTGAGATACCAATGTCTGTGTAAGTCCAAATCTCTCCACATGGCCACTAATCAAACAGGCAGGGCAGGCAAAATCTTCCATAGCTCATGTCTCTGGTGTAACTAGAAAACAGAAATACTATTGACTTTGAGTTTCACATAAATGAGTAACTATTCATTGAACCTGGCAGGGAAAAGACCAAGGCCATGCCAGAGGGAAGAATCACATGGGCACTATGTGAGAAAGAGGAAAGTGGGAGAGGATTCAGGTGGTGGAAGAATCCCACAACATCACTCACAGAGACAGAGCAACCCATCCCAAGTGGGAGAACATGGAGAACATATCTGACGTGTGAGCAATCAAAATTCTAGCCCACGAGCTTCAAAAAGAAGAGGGCTTGAAAGTACATAGGACCAGGGACAGCCCTGCTCAACAGACCGCTCTTCTGGGAGACAGGGAGGTGACATGGGAGGTAAAAGCAAGGAATCTCAATCAGAAGGTCAGAGAAGGGAGCAAGTGGTGAGCAACTGGGGGTCTGGGCTAATGACAAGTGTCAAATGGAATAACATACTATTTCAGTCGAATGGATTATCAGGTGGGTTCCAAACGATTGAGTAGAGAAGACATTCCAGATGATATAAAAGCATGTAAGTGCCTACGGTTGTTCTTATCTGTTGAACATCTAGCATACCCAGTGCGGTGATGTTAAAGAGTAGTCCTACTTTATTTTCTTCCTTTACCCACAAATTTTGTGATATTATACACTTAACAGATGTTCCTAAATTGAGAAAATTGAAACCCTTATGCAATATTGATTGTCACTTCAAATCAAAGAGATGGCATATATAAAGGAACCCATTTATAATTCTCGGGACTTGTTTGCTTGTTTGTGTGTGAAAGAGAGAGGGAGAATAGTGACACTGAGATGGAAGATAAGCAATATCCTTAACATTACAGAGCAAATGATGTGATAGTTACACGTTTGGACAAGATGACCTGCTACCTTATGAGCCAAATCACCATTTTCCATGATGATGACCTAAGAATTCTGCTGATAAAGAGAATAAAACACTTTGAAATGAAGTTCTTTCCCTCTTAGGAAAAAGAAATCTGCTTCCAAATCTTGCCAACTCAATGCAGATCCAAAATCAAAGAGAAGAAAACCCAGTGTACTTGGAGTATTTTTAAAAAGACATTTCTACTTATTTCTACCCACCCCCTCTGTTCCAAAAGCAAACTCAACTGAAAAATCATCACTGGCAGGTTACACGAATTGCTTCTAGATCCATATTGCCTAGAATTCTGCCTTCTTTTAGCAGATGCTTAACTCCTAGAAAGTTTTATTTTGTAAAGTGATTTCATTAGAGCTTCCTTTTATATACATATCACCTTTGAGTCAGCTGTTGGATAAGCCATTACTGGACCTTATCAGCGGTTTCATCACCAGCCATTACTCAGATTGCAATAGGGATAATCTTCTGAAGACTCATTTGGGAGAATGATGGGAAAAGCCTTCTTTTGGCCTCATTCTTCCTCATCCACCAGTTCAAGAGTAAAAGAGCAAAGCATCCTTCATCAAACAGGCTTCCTAGTTTACAGTAATGACAACTTGTCAAATTCATCACGGGTCAAAACAAAGACAAGGGTGATTTGCTCTTGCTTAATATCTGAGACATGAGAAAACAGCAGTAATTTGTCGTGGAACGAATTTGATATAGACTAAAAAAGGCACTTGCTTAATTGTGAGATATGGAGAGAGTGAATGGATCCAGGATAAAAGGCAAATTTGTTTTCCTCAGTCCCATTAGGGAAGGAAGAGATCATTCACTCATAAAAAAGAATGGGAATTCATGTCATTGGCAGTCACATGGATGGAACTAGGGGACATTATGTTAATAAAATAAGCCAGACACATAAAGACAGATATCACTCATATGTGAGAGCTAAAAAAATTGGTCTCATAGAGGCAGTGGGTAAAATGGTGATTACCAGAGGTTGGGAAGGGCAGGAGGGAGTGGAAGATGAAGAGAGATTGCTTAATGGATACAAAACTGCAGTTAGATAGAAGAAACAAGTTCTAATGTTTGATAGCACAGTAGCATAGCTATAGTTAACAGTATTCTTTTGTATATTTCAAAGCTAGAAAAAAATATTTGGAATGCTCTTAATACAAAGAAATGATAGATGATGGCGGTCATGGATATCACAACTACCCTGATTTGATTGATCAGTACACATTATATGTGTGTGTCCAACTATCAAATGCATCCAACTATTATGTATCAATAAAATATTAAATTTAAAAGGTAATAAACCATAAAAGAGGTGATGATAATAATAATACAATGAATATCTAGTATGTATTGCTAGATAATTTTTTATGTGCACCATCTCATTTAGTTACTATAATATTCACAAGATTAATATTATTGTTTTGCAAATTTGTAGACAGAAAAGTTAAAGTTCAGGGAGGTAGGCCTTGTCAGAATTAAAGCTGAGAGGGAGCGGCCATGACAGTGACTAGCAGTAGCCTAAACATACTGCTGTCATAGAGAGAATCGAAAGTGGTGAGTAGGTACTCACTGGAAAACAACAGAAAAAGGACCTGAAATACCCTGAAGTGAAGGAGAGAGAAGTGGATGGATCAGAGGTCACAGCAGAAGGTGCTTGCAGTGGGGAAGAGACAGAAGAGAGAACCCCAGGGCTCCCCACTCCCCCTATGCACAATTGCACATTGCAATCAGAGCTCCAGGAGGGCCCCTCCACCATGCCAGGGATCTGGATTGGCCCAGGGTACTGACTAGAGACTCTGCAGCATCGGGGCGCCCAAGATAAATCACAGAGGGCTCCTGCTGGCTCTTGAATAGTAGATGTTGTGGCTGGTTCTATTTTGAGTCCTAGCCCCAAGCACTATATCAACTCAGGGGTCAGATAAATTACTGTCACCTCCACATCACCACTGGTAAGTGAAAGAGGAAATGAAAAGTCCATGTCCCAGGGTCAGATGTCACTATCTCTCACTGTTGCAGGGGACTTGGACAGAGCGTGTGGCCTGCATTCTGGCTAATACTGCTAGGATACTAGATTGGCTACCCGCACTGCCTGGGTGATACCACCGCTGACAGACCTGGATGGGCTGAATTGTCACCATGCACCAACTGACCACCACATGCTGGCCTTCTGCTGTGTGCCCTTCATACTGACCACTCAGAACAACCACAGGGGTATAGGGAGCTGCAGGAGAGCAGCAGTGTTAAGGGCTCATAGTGCATCTGCTTCTCTGCTCCCTGGTCAGTCTCTAGGAATAGGACTAGAGTATACCATCCAGGGACTTCTCCCTCTCCTCACTGACCAACAGAGTTCCCAGCAGCAGAGAACAGGTGTTCTGCAAAGCTCTTTGTTTTGAACTGAGCTAAGAGGTTCCAGATGAAACAGAACCGGCATAAGAACTCTTGGCAACATGAAAAAACAGGCTGTTTTGACACACCCAAAGGATCACACTAGACCTTTAGCAGTGGACTCCAACCAAAATAAAATTGTTGAAAACTCAGATATGGAATTCAAAGTGTGGATCACAAGTAAGATCAATGGGATTAATGAGAAAGTTGAAAACCAGCACAAAGAAAAAATAATTAAGGAATGAAAATTTTACTAAAAAGATAGGTAATTTAAGAAAAGAAACAGAACTTCCTATTTTGCCATTTTTAAAAATTTCAGGATATGATGGGGACACACACATGTACATAATTTGCTTTTGGATAAAACAAACGTGCGCTTCCCGCAGAAAGTGTGCATCATACCCTTCAGGTATGAATTTACCTGCCCCCTTCTCCCCCTGCCTACTTGCTTAATTTCTGTTGAGTTTTTCTTTCACATTGATAATATAACTTCTGGAAATGAAAGCATTAAGGGGCTACAGTACTTTTCAAAATACAGTAAAAAGTTTTAACAGCATACTAGAGACCAAGCAAATAGAAGAATTTCAGAGTTTGAGAGAAGACTTTCAAATTAACCTAGTTAGTCAAAAATTAAGGGAAAAAAAATAAAAGGAATGAAAAATCTCTACAAGAAATAAGGGATCATGTAAAACAAACATATATAAAAGTCAAAAGTAAAAAGCATGGAAACCTATTCGAGAGAATAATGGATGAAAACTTCTCTGGTATTGCTAGAGATTTAGACATCCAGATACAAGAAGATCATCAATCACCTAGAAGATTCAAGGCAAACAGCACATCACCAAGGCACTCAGGAATTATACAGCCTATCTGACTGTCATCAAGTAATACAAGTAATACATCTTATTAACATTTGGAGTACTTAGTTGTAAATAATGCTCCCTAATGCAGCTTTATTAATTTTTCTGTAATTCTCGTTATAAAATTCAAATCGCTTGTCCATTGAGTCTGGACAAAGACAAAGTAAAGGAGAAAATCTTACAAGCTGCAACAGCTTCACAACAGCTGTGAAGAAAATAAAATACCTATAAATATGATTGACCAAGGAGGTTAAAGATCTCTGCAAAAAGAACTACAAAACCCTGAGGAAAGAAACCACAGAGGACACCAACAAAGGTAAAAACATCCCATACTCATGGATCGGAAGAATCAGCATGGTCAAAATGTCCATATTGCCCAAAGTGACTTATAGATTCAATACAATTCCTATCAAAATACTAATGTCTTTTTCAATAGCTTTAGAAAAAAAAAACTTCATAGAGAACTAAGAAAGAACTGAAATAGCCAAAGCAATCCCAAACAAAGGAACAAATCTGAGGGCATTGCATTACCCAACTTTAAATTATACTAAAATGCTATGATAACCAAAATAGCATGATATTAATATTAAAGTAGATACATAGATCAATGGAACCTAGGAGAGAATTTAGAAATAAAATCGTATAGCTACAACAAATTGATTTTCAACAAAAAAAGAGACAAAAACATATACTGGGGAAAGGCAACAGCTTGAGGCTCTTATTTAATAAATAGTGCTGGGAAAACTGGATAGTCACATAGAAAAGAATAAAACTGGATCCATTTCTCTCATCATATACAAAAATTCACTCAAGGAAGATCAAAAGCTTAAATGTAAAACCTGAAACCATAGAAATCCTAAAAGAAAATGTAGGAAAAACTCATCTGAGCATTGACCTAGGCAGAGAATATATGACTAAGACTCCAAAAGCAAATACAACCAAAATGAAAATAAATAAATGAGATCTAATTAAACAAAAAAAAAAATTCTGCATGGCAAAGGAAATAATCAGCACAGTAAACAGACAACCGATAAAATGAGAAAAATTATTTTCAAACTATATATCCAACAAAAGGCTAATGCCCAGAATCTACAAAGAACTCAAACAAGTCAGCAACAAAACAAACAAACAAACAAAAAACTCCAAATAACCTTATCAAATAGTGGGTGGAAAACATGAACAAATTTTTTTCAAAAGAAGATGGCCAAATGGCCACAAATATATGAAAATGTGCTCAACATCAGTAATTATCAGGAAAATGTAAATTAAAACCACAACGAGATGGTTCAGTGCCTATAGATCAAGCGTCTAAGGCACCAGCCACATACCCTGGAGCTGGTGGGTTTGAATCCAGCCCAGGGCTGCCAAACAACAATGACAACTACAACCAAAAAATAGCTGGGCATTGTGGTGGGCACCTGTAGTCCCAGCTATTTGGGAGGCTGAGGCAAGAGAATCGCTTAAGCCCAGGTGCTGGAGGTTGCTGTGAGCTGTAATGCCACGGCACTCTACACAGGGCGACAGCTTGAGGCTTTATCTTAAAAAAAAATAAAAAACCACGATGAGATATCCTCTTAACCCAGACAGACTGGCTAGTTATTCAAATGTCAAAAATAACAAATGTTGGAACAGATGCAGTGAAAAGAGAATCTTTGTCCATTATTGGTGGGAATGTAAATTAATATAATTTCTATGGAAAGGAGTATGAAGATCTCTCAAAAAAACAAAACTACAACTAATATCCAATCCCGTAATCCCACAACTGGGTATCTACCCAAAGGAAAAGAACCAAAAAATTAAAAAGATACCTGCATTCATATGTTCATGGCAGCAATATTCACAACAGCAAAGAAGTGGAATCTGATCTAAGTTTTTATTGACAGGTGGTTGGATCAAAATATGATTATACATAATAGAATACTGTTCAGCCTTAAAAAAAGAATGACATCATGTCTTTTGAAAAAACAAGGATGGAACTGGAAGCCATTAGTTATAAAACCTGATAAGTGTAAAATCTGTACACATGAATGTAGAGAGAGAAATGATAGACAATGGAGACTAGGAAGGATAAGGGTGTTACAGGTAGTGAATGATGAGAAAATACTTAATGGGTACAATGTACATTACTCAGGCAATTAGGATACCCTAAATGCCCTGACTTTATACAATCTATGCATGTAAAAAATTGCACTTGTACTCATAAATGTATATAAATATTAAAAAATAATAACTAATATAACGGGTACTCAGTAAACCACAATGTTTATATAGTTATTTATAATGTTTATAATATTACATAAGCACATTTGAAAGTTCTTGGTTATCATATCATGATGACAAAAATCAAGTTACTCATGTCCTTCTCACTCCATTTTGAAATAGACATGTGGCCAAAGTTTCATATTGACTAGATACATGGCTTGAGAAAAAAATATGTTTCAAACTCTCTATAACTCTTCTTTCTGTGTCAATGAGAATGTGAATGTTGGGATAAAGGTTTTTAAATAGTAGTGAGCCTAAGAAATTGTTAACAGAGATCATTGCAGGAATTTCTTAGCTTGTTTAAAAAAAAAAAAAAAAACAAGATCCCTAAACTATCTTATCTAGATTTCCTGTGGTGTAAAATTCTTTCACTAAATATTGGGATGAGGATTTTTATAAAACATGAAATGCATAGCTGCCACCCTTGAGAAATATCAAGTCCATTGAAGGAAAGAGAATCTACACAAATGCAAAAATACTTACCAGCACATATGTCAAAAGACCAAAACCAAATGATGTATAGTATAAATATGGTGTATTTATATGATCAGGGAAAAATGGAATTAGAAAGCTGAAGTCCTGTGTATGTTGGATTTAAGAACATTTTCTAAATCTCTGGTTAAAAATCTTACCTAAAGACCTAGGCCAAGACTCTTTGCTGGCCTTTGTCCTTATTCTCTGAAACATGAGACGCTAAAGTTGTTGTGAATTGAAATCCTCCTTTCTAAATTTATCCATGGCATGTTTTACTACTGACCATTTCCCTCCTTTAAAAATTCTCTTCTGTGAATTCTGTAATACCATTAATACACATTTAACCACCACCTTTCTGGAGATCTCATCTCAATATCTGCTCATTTCTCTCTGATTATTCCCTAAAAGTTGCTGTTCTTCAAGGTCCTATATGTGACCTATCTCTTCTCATTCCACATGCTCTCTCTGGGAGAGTGTCTTTCAACAACCATCAAAGCTTGTGACTCTAAATTTACATCAGTGACCCAATCTCTCACTCACACCTTGTACCTGTATTCCTGTCTACTGGAAATCTCCAACTAGAAGTTCTAACATGTCCAATGGGAACTTGTCAAAAGCGGAATACGTCATTCATCATTTTTCCCAGAAATTGTCGCTCTATTTCAAATTTCATCATCCACTCAGTCATCTAAGGCAGAAACTTAGGAGCTGTCTTAGATTTTTCTCTCTTCTTTGCCTCCATAAATAACAGCCAGCATGTCCTGAGCACTGTTACTATCATTCCCCTCCCCTCCTCTCCTCAGATATTACTGACGCTTTAGTTGAAAAAACTCATTGTTTCTTTTAAAATGCAATCAAAATTCTAAATGTTTTATTTTTAAATAATAACGTAACATTCACACATATGTATTTATGGGGTACATGTGATATTTTGTTGCATAAATAGACAGTCCAATGATAAATCCAGATTATTTAGGATATCTATCATCATAGAAATCATAGGATTGTCATGTGCTGGGAACATTTCAAGTCCTATCTTTAAGCTGCTTTGAAATATATAAGACATTATATATTTACTATGATTGTTCCACTCTGCTATTAAACATTAGGACCCATTTCTTCTATCTAACTGTATGTTCATATGCATTAACCAACTTCTCTTCACCCCTCCACACACACCTATGCCCACTAGACTCTGGTTACCAATATTCTACTTTTGACTTCCATGAAATAGACATTCTAAGCTCCCAGACATGAATGAAAACATGCAATATTTGTAATATTAATATTTATCTGGTTCTGGCTTATTTCTGTTGGCATAATGACCTCCAGTTCCACCCATATTGCCACAAATGACATGACTTCACTCTTTTTATGGCCAAATAGTACAACACTGTCCATAATAGACCACGTTTTCTTTATCCGTTCATCTGTTGAGTGAGTCTTACATTGATTCCATATCTGTGCTTCTGTGAATACTGCTGGAATAAATGGAGCTGGGGCAGGAGGGATGAGGAAATACAAAATCTTTTTACGCTTACTTCATTCTCTAGTCTCTCCTAAAATATCCCCTTTCATCATCATTCTCACACACTTTCCAGAGTGATTTTTGCAAATTTGGCCAAGTCATCCTCTAGTTATTCCTACAGAAAATCCTTCCATTATTCCAATTCATGCCCACAATGAAGATCTAAATTCCTTATAATAATATACAAGACCCTGTATTGTCTCACTATTTCATCTATTTAGGTCTACTTTCTATCATGCCCCCTTATTCATCTGACCTTCAGAGATACAAAACTACTAAAATTCTACAAGACCATTCCGCACCTTCAATCTAAAATGTCTTTCCCAGTTTCTCCCTCCTGCCTTAATTCACCCCATCATTTACTTGGTTGATTTTCAATTGTCTTTGAAGAGTAATCTCAGCTTCTATCTCCTTGGTGAAGTTCTTCATAAAGACCTTTCTTGAAATCCCAAAACCAGAGATGCTGGCGTGGATGCGGAGAAAAGGGAACACTTATTCACTGCTGGTGGGAATGCAAACTAATATATTCCTTTTGGAAAGACGTCTGGAGAACACTTAGAGAACTAAAAATTGACCTGCCTTTTGATCCTGCAATTCCTTTATTAGGTATATACCCAGAAGATCAAAAATCATGTTACAATAAAGATATCTGTATCATAATGTTTATTGCAGCCCAATTCATAATTGCCAGGTCATGGAAGAAGCCCAAGTGCCCATCAATCCACTAATGGCTCAATAAACCGTGGTATATGTACACCATGGAATACTATGCAGCCCTAAAGAAAGATGGAGACTTTACCTCCTTCATGTTTCCATAGATGGAACTGGAAAATGTTCTTCTTAGCAAAGTATCACAAGAATGGAAGAAAAAGTATCCAATGTACACAGCCCTATTATGAAACTAATTTATAGTTCTCAAATGAAAGCTACAACCTAATTCTAGCCCAA
>CAUYTI010134467.1:0-11183 GCA_963575145.1 Galago senegalensis | reverse complement strand
TCTGGCTAAGTCTTTAAAGGTGGCGTTTTTCCAAATATTGGTCAATTTCCATCAGATTTTCATATTTCTGAGAATAAAAATTCTTGTAATATTCATTAAGGATTTTTTGAATTTCTGAAGGATCTGTTGTTATTTCTTCTTTACCAGTTCTGATTGATGAAATTAGAGATTTTACTCTTTTTTTCCTGGTTAGGTTGGCCAAAAGTTTGTCTATTTTATTGACCTTTTCAAAAAACCAACTTTTTGATTTATTGATCTATTGTATAATTCTTTTGTTTTCAATTTCATTTAATTCTTCTTTAATTTTGGTTATTTCTTTTCTTATGCTGGGTTTGGAATTGGAATGTTCTTCCTTTTCCAGTTACTTGAGATGCCACGTTAAGTTGTTAACTTCCTCTTTTCCTGTTCTCTTGAGTAAGGCTTGCAGTGCTATAAATTTCCCTTTGAGGACTGCCTTAGCGGTATCCCAGAGGTTCTGATAATTCATGTCTTCATTATCATTTTGTTCCAAAAATTTGGTAATTTCCTCCTCAATCTCATCTGCAACCCAGCTATCATTCAGCATAAGGTTATTTAGCTTCCATGTTTTTGTATGAGTATGCAGATTCCTGTTGTTACTGAGTTCAACTTTTATTCCATGATGGTCCAAGAAGATGCAAGGAATAATTTCTATTCTTTTAAATTTGCTGAGGTTTGACTTGTGACCTAAGATGTGATCCATTTTTGAGTATGTTCCATGGGCTTTTGAGAAAAATGTGTATTTTGTTTTGTTAGGATGAAATGTTCTGTAGATGTCTGTTAAATACAAATGTTGAATGGTTAAGTTTACATCTAAAATTTCTTTCCTTAGCTTCTTATTGGAGGATCTGTCTAGCACTGCCAAAGGAGTGTTAAAATCTCTGACTATTATGGAGCTGGAAGAAATCAAGTTGCTCATGCATGTTAGTGTCTCTTCTGAATTGAGGCTCATTCTGGTTGGGTGCATAAATATTAATAATTTGAAATAATAATAATAATAATAATTGAAATCTCATCATATTGAGTATTTCCCTTAACAAATATGAAGTGACCATCTTTATCCTTGCTTACTTTTGTTGGTTTAAAGCCTATTGTATTTGCGAATAAAATTGCAACACTTGCTTTTTTCTGATTTCCATTTGCCTGGAATACAGATGACCATCCCTTCACCCTGAGTCTATATTTGTCTTTTAAGGTAAGATAAGATTCTTGTATACAACAGATGTCTGGTCTGAGTTTCTGTATCCAATCAGCCAATCTGTGCCTCTTTAGAGGACAATTTAAGCCATTCACATTGATTGAAATTATTGATAAGCCTGATAAAATTTCAGGTATCGAGTGTTCAAAAGTCCAGTGGACGTTTTTAATCCTTTCACCACTATAGAAGTTGGAGTTTGATCAATAGTTTCTGAGTTAGTTTACTTTTGTGGTGGAGGATTACACTGGTCATTATGGAGAATAGGTCTGAGAATATCCTAGAGAGCTGGTTTAGTTATGGCAAATTTCTTCAGCATGTGAATGTCATTAAAGTATTTAATGTCTCCATCATAAATGAAACTCAGTTTAGCTGGATACAGGATCCTGGGTTGAAAGTTATTTTGTTTTATATTAAAAGTCAATGACCTCCCTCTTCTAGCTTGAAAGGTTTCAGCAGAGAGATCTGTAGTCATTCTAATATTCTTACCCTTGTAGGTTATGATTTTCTTACATCTGGCTGCTTTCTGAATTTTCTCCTTCATATTAACTTTAGTGAAGTTAATTATGATGTGCTTGGGTGATGTCTTATTTGGGTTGAGTTGTGCCGGGGTTCTGAAACTGTCTGCTATCTGAATTTCAAAACCTCTTGGAAAGTCTGGAATGTTTTCTTTCATAATTCTGTGGAGAAGAGTTTCTGTGCTATGTGAAGCAACTTCATCACCTTCAGGGATTCCTATAACCTAAATATAAGTTTTCTTTGAATTGTCCCAGAGCTCTCTGAGAGAATGATCCATTTTTGCTCTCTATATCTCTTCCTCTTTGAGCACTTGGGAGTATTCAAAAGTTTGTCTTCACTGTCAGAAATCCTTTCTTCTGCTTGCCCCACTCTGTTACCGAGGGATTCTACTGTATTTCTCAGATCTTTGAGGGCTGCTAATTTTTGTCTCAATGTGTAAAAATCTTTGGTGATTTTGTCTTTGAATTCATTGAATTCTTGAAGAAACTTTTGAAATGCTCCTTGAATTTCTAATTCCAACTTTGCCTCTATTCTATTAATCTTATTTGCAATCCAAATTCTGAATTTGATTTCTGACATCTCGGCCATCTGTTTATGAATGGGATCTTCAGTCTGCCATATCCTTCCTTGCGGGTATTGATCTACTCTGGTTATTCATGTTACTGGAGTTTTTCCACTGATTCTGCCCCATGCTTATTTTACACCATTTGGCTAGGTGAGCAGATAACTGGAAGTTGGGTTGGAAGCTCTAGAAGTAGTGATTAAATAGCCCTTTGCCCAAAAGCTGGGACTTGTTTCTGTACCTTTTCCCCTAGAGTTTTGCCAAAGACCCATACAGTGCTATGGCCTGAGAAACAGGGGGCTTGCTTGGTGTGGTGGCTAAGTGGCTCTGTCTTGTTTTCACCTGGTCTCTGTCCTACCCTAGTGAATCAGTTACTATGGGTTGAAGTCTCTTCTGTGGAGAAATACCAGCAATTAATTCACCCCACCCCCCACAGGCAACAATTGAAAAAGGAAAATCAAACCTTCCCACAACCACACAACCAGGATACCACTTTGGATAGTCCTCAGGTGATTGGCCCAGTTCAAGAGGTCCAAATCAATTATCCCAGTCAGCCCTGGTCTCAGCCGGAAGAGTTCAAAAGGTCTCCGGCAACTAGATAGCAGGGGTCTGCTGGCAGCTCAAGTATGACTCACTCCAGTGTTCCGTGAGGTCAGAAGGACCCACCTAGCAAATAAATTAGTCTGGGAAGGTTGATGCCTCCTTCCCCACCTTGCACCTCTGTCACACCCAGTCACTGGTAACCCCACAGGGCTGTGACCCAGTTCCCTCCAATGAGCAGATGCTCCAGGGGTTCATGCCTGCCTGGGTCACAGGGAGATCTGTCTCCTGAGCCAGGCCACTGCTCTCTACCACTATCCAACCTGACATCCTCCCGTCCTTAATGGAAGCTGGGGCGATTCACTCAGTTCTAGTCATGCCCTTGATTGATGTTGCTGGTAGAACAGAACAGAACAACTTCACAGAATTTGTTTCTGTTCCAGCTATATTCTCTTGCAGATCATATGCTGTTGGAGTGTAGAGAAACTGCGACTCAGCCCCGGTCTTGGCTGCAGTTTGTGTTGGGGTAGGCGTGGTTAGAGCTCACACACAACTGTCAGTTCCAGCCTCTGCCTGCCTGCCTTTGTCTCAGCTATGATCCCCTGAGGGCCGGGTGTGTCTTAGGCTCAGTAAAGAGGTTCTTTGCCTCATCCCCACCCTGGGAGTCTGCTGTCTCTGTGTGTGCATATTCTAGTCCCCACTCTGCCCAGGCTTCTACAGGGGCCTTTACACATGAGGCCTGCACTTCCATTCGAGATCCATTTTGCCGGTGGAAGTCAGGTGAAGATGCCTGGCTTCCTCTGGTTGCCCAGAGGGACAGGGCGTGTCTGTCCAGAATAGCCCCAGGGGTGTGAACCCTATTGTTCCCACTGCTGTGGCTGTTGTTGTGGGGCACCGCTGCTTCTGTATGATTCCTTCTCAGTTGACTGTCCTCTCTTTACTCCCATGCCACAGAATCAGCACAGACCAGCAATAGCCCTTGCTCTGTCCACACCTCTTGAGAAAATGCCTAAGAATCTGGACTCCATGGGGGACATGCTTCCAGACCTCAGGGTGAGAGTGGAGGAGAGTGCTGGGAATTCAGAATTGCAGGTAGAGAATATATACAGTTTTATGCCTGGCAGGAGAGTGCCATGGCACCCTAGTAGGGGTAGGAGGTCCAGTTTTTAGAGGGCCTCTCCCATGGGATAGAATGGCAGGACATTTGAACACTGCTTGCTTGTTTGTATGGAGTATACTGCTAGCCCTTCTCATGGGAGAGGGGCCTCCCATCCACTTGGTGATGGATTTTGTACCTTTTGTTTGTATCCCTGGGGTCATAGCTCACCTCAGCAGGGTTGATGTGTGTTCTTCAACCTTCTCTCTTGGCTCAGCTCCAAACCATCAGCTTACTTGCTAAACTTCTGTCTTTTAACTCTCCTTCTGGATGGGAGCCTCTATGGAAAGCTGGCTTCAGTCTGCCATCTTGCTTCCACCCTCCTAAGCTCCTTTTCAACTCACCTTTCTTCTTTCTTTGGAGAGCTTCCCTCCCTAACCTCAGGGGCAGGAATGTGAAAGCAGAGGGGTCCAAATACAGCACCCTATTGCCCTGGCCCAGAAAGTAGACATGGGTGAGCTTATGGCCTGAGCAAGAGCAACTAGACTGATCTCCCAGGATTGGTCCCCAGGATTGTGTTGGCAGCATGCAGAAGACTGTGTACAGCCCCCAAAGCTGCAAGGCCAATAAGCAGACCTGTCAGCCACCATGGGGCCAGACTCAGGGTTGACCGACCTTAGAGAAACAACACCACAGGCTGGCTCTTGCTTTGTGAAAAGTCATCCCAACATTTGGTGGCTGACACCAGCCGTGCTCTCTCCCTTCCCTTATATCCAGGGTGATATGCTGCACCTTTTGGTGGCCTCCTTTGCCTCCCCAGGAAGCTGTACCCAGTGCTATAGGCAGCAAACCAGAGCCCAAGCCCCAAACACAGAAGCTTATCCGGCCTCCACTTGCATCTTGTTGCTGATGTGCAGGTGGCAAAGCAAGTCCCACTCTCAAGCCCAAAATCAGAGGAGGGAGGACACCAGCAGGCACGATGTGTCAGGGCCCAGCACTGTAAGTAGCAATCCACCCCAACAGATCCAGAGGCTCACCATTCACAGCTCTGAGGTCTCTGACTTGTGTTCTCATTATGTGAGGATCCCTGGTGGTTAAAGACCACCAGACCCCAGAGATTCCTCTCCAGTAGTACAGGGAGATCCTTATAGCCAGGAATACAAGAAGAAGGAGCATCCTATTCATTCAATTTTCAGTAAACATGCATTGAGAACATACCAAAACATGCATATATGAGAACATACCAAAATCCTGTCTAGAATTTAAAAAAGGCTTACACACCACTTCAGTCTTCAGGTAGTTCTCAGTCTCCTAAGGAAACAAACTATTCACATGCAGAAAACTAACACACAACCTGACAAGATGCAGCAGCAGGAGTCCAAGGCATCACTATTGTTCACTGAACATGTACTGGCTCTGACAGCCTCCTATAGTAGCCATGATTTTATTCCATGTTCAGAGACAAAGCAAGGAAGCTTGAAGAATGTATGCAAGTTACTAGATGAAAAACGTATATAGTCAAGGTAAGAATTGGGTGTAGTCACCAAGAATGAGAATGGCCAGAGAAGCATTATAGATAGAGGTGGCAGAGATTTCTCCTGCTCTTTGCATCCAGCATGGTAGGGACAGGTCATACTGCTAGGGCTCCTGAGGCTCCATGAGGAGTGGACTGTCATATCTGCCTGATGGTCTCCTCTGCAGTCCATCTCTCCAGACTCTTTATTTCACTCAGGGCACAACTTTTCATAGTTGCATGGCATTGGCAGATGATTAGATTAATAGGAGCTGCACTTTAGACATGCATCGAGTGATCTTCCTGTCCTCCTTTCTAATCTCCCTGCAAGAAGTGTCCCAGCAGCCAATGCAATGGGACATTTTCAGCCATTAACACACAGGAATGGCTTATTCCCCAAGCTGAACTTTTGTGCTTCATGAATGACCCTGGGAGATTTGACACAGGTGAACATTTGATGGCCAACTGGGAGTGGCTTTGGTCCAGCAACAGGCCAGATCTGAAGAAAGGATGACTTTTAACAGGGACCCATAGGAGATGCTCTCTCCTATAGAAGATTGCTATTTCAATCTGTCTGTACTGTTTAAACCTGTATTGTTGTAATTATTTTTCTCAATTTGTTAATTGTCTCCTGGATTTGTTAATGATGCTATTTTTAAGTAGTCATATTCAACAATTTTCTTCAAGGGCTTCATAGATTTGTAATTTTCTTAGCAAGGCCTGCTCCCCTCCAAGATCATAATAATAATTCTTCCATATTTTGATGTTGTATTTATTATGGAAAAATCTTTGATGATCTGGAATACGTATCAGAGGAAGGAGAGAGGGAAGGCTCTGGGATGTGGTCCTATCTTTTTGGACTTTACCCAGTCGTTTTCCTTGGCTAATTCCTATGGTAAGAGGCTTTTGACATTGGATACTTCATACACTTGTCCAGTGCATCAGTTTGCCAGCAACTCAAATTTCCTGTTATTTAAACTGTGATTTCTGTATCTACATCCATCACTGTGCTCGGTCTCTGCAGTTTCTGTTTTGGGGCCATAATGTTTACTTTCTGTCTTTTGCTCTGTACACTGCTCATTGTTCACAGAGTCTACTTTAAAATTCTGTTGCTCCATTTATCCACTTTAGATGGGGTCTGCTGATTCTGTCTTGTGTAAGAAAACAAAGGTACCACATTGGTTTCCACAGCCCTGTGCCTCCCAAGTTTTCATTATTGCACAGTTTGGGCCTTTATAATTTTAAGAAATTTATCTAAATTCATTTGAAACAATTTGATGGCTCTATTATCTTTTCCTACAGAACAAATCACCCTAAAATCAATGTGTTAAAATACCAATAATACTTCATTGTTTCTGATAGTTTCTGCATGTACGGAATTCAGACTAGGCACAGTGGGGACAGTTTGTCTCTGCTCCATGATACAGCCTCGCTGGAAGACCTGAGGGCTAGAGCCTGAAATCAGCTGGGGCTGAGGCTTGTGTTGGCTGAAGGCCTAGCTGAGGGCCTTAGCTGGGATGTCTACATAGGGTCTCCCTGCAGCCTCGACGGTCACTCACCATGGGAGTTGGTTTCCAAGGATGAGCTCAGAGAGAAAGAAAGAGGAGAAGGAAGGGGGTGGGGAGAGACAGAGAGAAAGGGGGAGAAAGAAAAAGGGGGAGCAAAGGACATATATGCACACACACAGAGGACAGCAAACCAGGTAGAGGCAAGCCTGGAAAGCTACACAGCATCATTTCTGCCACTTGTATTCCTCAGAATTCAACAGTAAGTTCAGTGCACATTCAAAGGAAGATGACCTGGACTCCACCTCCACATGAGGAGTGCACAGAATTTGCAGATGTATTTTAAAGCCACCAGGACATATGATGGCCTTAGAATAATGATCAAGGGGTGTGACATGTCCCTCATGGCTTCCCGTGCAAAGAATCTGCAGACCTTCTTCCTTCCAGCTATGGTCCCTTCCTCCCTCCAGCAGACCCCACTGGCCTTTCAGTTCTGGGTGCTGCCACTGCACTATGTATCTTGGGCTCCTCCGCCTGGAACCCTCTCCTCCCACTCTGTGGAGTGATTCCTGGTGACCCTTCAGCTACCAGCTTGACTGCTCCTCCCTCTAGGGCCACTGCCCTCTGCTCTCAGTCTCTCAGGGCCAAGTCTCTCCTCACAGCCCTTCCTCAGGGGGGATTCTGCTTCCTCCAGTAGGCAGGAAGGGCCTGGGGACACAGACCAGCCCTCAGGCTGTTTGCTAGATTTTCCCAGCATCTGGCAGACACCTAGAATTTAGCAGGCACTTGCTAATTATTTGTAAGTTAATCTGTTTCTTGGTTTATTAAACAAAGGCAATGTCTATTTTCTCAATAATAAAAAATACAGAAAGTGTCACACTATGCTTCCTTTCATTCCCCGTTTTCCACCTCTAACTGTGTTGGTAAAATGCATGCCTTTCCCATCATCACATTCATCATCTTTTTCTGGCTATAGTCATACCTTCCTTTAATATGTAATTTTACTTGAGATATAAGTGCATTTGAGTTTTCACTGGTGATTTTGTGAGCATGCTTCCTTTCATCTTCTGGCTGCTTTTATTTTATTTTTAAGAAGTTTATTTAAGGCAGGCTTATGGACCCTATAGCTGCTGATTATTATTTTACATGACATCTGCTGTTTCTGTATCTGAAAGAGAGCGTGCTGGGTAGAGCACTCTTGGGTGGTACTTTCTCTGCCTTAGCACTGGGCACCGTGAGGCAGGCCAGTGCTAGTTCAGGCCCCAGCCCCTGCTTCTGGCTCTCTGGTTTGACTGCTTTCTCACCTACAAACTGTACAGCCTTGAGCAAGCTAATTATTCTCTTTATTCTTCAGTTTCCTTGTCAGTAAAATGGAACAATAATGGTGTCTCAGCCAGCGTCATGGTAGAAAAGAGAAGGCATAGTCAAATTGGTCATTTTTAGACTTTCATACAGAAATATTTACTAAGTGTCCCCTCCTCCCGGGAACAATGAGAACAATGGTTGCGTGAGCCCAGAGACAAGGAGGGCTGTGAGGACAGGTCCTCTTGCCAGGAGGGGAGACCGTCTTTCAAGGGAAAAAACCAGCAGGGCAGAAGCTGGAGAAACATATTCACTCCCAATCTTCAGCCACGCTCCCAACTGGACAAACCTAATGGAACCCTGAGAACAAGGAAACAGAAAAACTATGGAACAGCACGAGCAGCTTGACAAGGGACAAAAGGGGAATCTGCACGCCACAGGCAGCAGCAGATCAGGGCCTTTCACCCAAGAGCCCTTGCTCAGTGTTTACCAGCACATCTTCCTTTTCTGGGACAGAAGTCAGGGTAGGTCTGGAAGGGCAAAGATAAAAATGTATCTGGCACAAGTGCCCCTGAGTATTAGGGAGAGAACACAGACACGCCCTGGTTATTGTACTTTGCTTTGTTACATGTCGCAAATATGTAGGGGTTCATGTGGCAACCCCCTGCCTAGCAAGTCCGTCAGCACAACTTTCCATCAGGCACACTTTTGTCAACTTGTTACATTTCTGTAATCCTCACACTATTCCAAGCTTTGTTATTATTATTATTATATATGTTATGGTGATCTATGATCAGTACCTTTGGTGTCATTATTGCGGCTACTTGGGGGCACCAGGAACTGCACCCACCAAGACCACAAACTTGACCGGTGACCACTGTGTGTGTTCCCACAGCTCCACTGACTGAGGCCCCTTCACTCTCCTCTCCTTGTGCAGCTCTTGTCCCTGACACATGCGATATGGAATTTAGTAATTGACAATGGCTTCTACGTGTTCAAGCAAATGGAAAAGTCAGATACGTCTCATTTTAAATAAAAAACTAGAAATGATTAAACTTTCTCGGGAAGGGATGGAGAAAGCGAAGATAGGCCCAAAGCCAGGCCTGCAGTACCAAGCAGTCAGCCAAAGTATGAAAACAAAGAAAAAGTTCTTAAAGGGCATTGAAAATGTTGCTCCCACAAACACAAAAGTGCTAAGAAAGTGAGACAGCCTGTTGCTGAGACAGAGAAAGTTTGACTGATCTGGATAGAAGATTAAACCAGCCACCACCTCCCCCTCACGTCAAACCCTAATCCCGAGTGAGGCCCTGACTTTCTTCAATCCCCTGAAGACTGAGAAGTGAGGAAGGGGTAGAAGGAAAGTTGGAAGCTGGCAGGGGTTGCGTCATGAGGTTTAAGGAAAGAGGGCGTCTCCAGAGCATGAAAGTGTAGGGTGAGGCAGCAGGTGCGGAGGGAGAAGCTGCCGCAAGTTACTGGGAAGATCCAGCTGAGGTCACTGATGAAGGTGGAGTCACTGAACAACAGATTGTCAACGGAGATGAAACAGCCTTCCTCACAATAAGAGGCCTTCTAGGACTTTCCTGACTAGAGAGGAAAGGTCAATGCCTGACTGCAAAGCTTCAAAGGAGGAACGACTTTGTTATTAAAGGCTAATGCAGCTGGTGACTCAGTTGAAGCCAGTGCTCATTTGCCATTCTGAAAACCCCAGGGTCCTAAAAATGATGCCCACTCTCCTCCACTTATGCTTTAGAGACGGACTAACAAAGCCTGAATGACAGCACATCTGTTTGAATTCACATCTTCATAAGATTCCCCGAGAACAAAATATGTCCAGGTTTTTTCCTTCCAAACATACTCTTCCATGCCCTTTCCCAGTCCTGTTAGTAAAGTCCATTCCCATACTACTTTGCGGCCACCTTGTTTAGGCTTTGCCCCAGCAACTCTGGCCTACTCTGTCCAGGGAAGCATTCCCTTGGTTCCATCCATTTGCTCTGGGAGGGGCTGCTGTCTCCTGGTCAACATGCATGGTGTAGGTATTTTGTGTTCTGTCTCTTCTGTCCTGTGAGAGCCGAAGTAGAAGTGGAGAGTCCTCTGGGCAGTGCCTCCCTCAGCCCTGGGCAAGAGGCCTTGGCAACATGCTCGGGCAGCCCCCTTCTCCCCGTCACACAGAACAGCATTTTGAAGAACATAGCGGTCTCTGTCCCCTGGGATCTGGGGCTCAGTCCTGGTGCTGAGGAACCTGTAACCCTGCCCATTTGCTCTCCTGATCAACCACTCTGGCCGCTAGAAAAGCATCTCCCCTGTCTCGTCCTATGTCTAGAAAACCAAATGCAACTGTATCCAAATGCCACAACAGCACATGACTGTGCTCTGGCCAGTGTCACAAATAGACACTGCTCTCTTTGTAGGGAGGATCTGACCTCTGGAGGGGTGAACAGGTGGAGTTGTGAGCACTGGTCTCAGACTGCCGGCTGCAGAGGAGCTGCCCCGGGAACTGCACTCCCAGTAGCACTGGAACCACAGCTGCCCATGCCCAAGCTGAACTCAGGAGTGAGTACAGCTCGTGAAACCATTGTCCCTGGTGGCTGAGAAAAATGTGCAATGGGGGACAATGACTGTTATCTTAGATCTGTGTACGTGGGTCTGGGAAATGAGATAAGCATTGTGATGATGCACGGACAGTGAGTGACAGAACCCGTTGAGAACTCCTGCTTACAAATAGTTTTATTTCTGTCAAACATTTATTTTTCAGTAAATATGTTTTTTATGTATTTTTTTAATTTTTTATTTTTATTATTTTTTTTTTGTAATTTTTTTAATTAAATGATAGCTGCATACATCAATACAAACATGGGGTACAGTGTAGAGTTTTCACACACATTCTGAAATACTTTCATCAAGCTGGTTCACATAAATTTCATGTCATTTGCATA
>CAUYTI010134466.1:0-22313 GCA_963575145.1 Galago senegalensis | reverse complement strand
GTGAGCGTGATGCTATGGCACTCTACCCAGGGGGATAGCTTGAGGCTCCATCTCAAAAAAAAAGAAAACCTATGGCTAACATTATACTTATTGGTGAAAGAATGAATACTTCCTCCCTAGAATTATGAAAAGGCAAGAATGTTTGATATAACATCTTCTACTTAACAATGTAGCAGAGGTTACAGCCACTCCTTTTAGGTAATGCAAGGACAAAGATTTCTTAGAGACCTATATGATGACAAAAATCCCATCTGTAGCAAAAGGTTATAAATCAGACTTTATAAAAATATAAAAAATCTGCTCATTGGAAGACCCTGGAGGATGAAAGGCCAAGCCACAGGTGGGGAGAAAACATTGCCCATGGATATATCTGACCTCAAAACTTATCAATAAGCAAGAAGGCAACCCAGTGAAAACATAGGGAAAGCTGTGAAGAGACAGTTCACAGAATAAGACATATGGCTTGACAATAAGCAATGGAAAGATGTTCAAAATCTTTGTTACTCATTAGGGTAACACAAATTAAAGACAATGAAATAATACTGCACACCTATTAGAGTAACAAAAAGTAGAGAGGCTGCCCAGGTAAGTGTTGGAGACTGTGTGGGGAACAAGAACTCCCCTTCACTTCTCATGGGAATTCAAATGATGCTGCTCGGAAGTTTGGAAGACAGGTTGGAAGGAATATTAAATATTTACGTACCATATGATCCAGCCAATCCACTTAGGTATTTACCCATGAGAAATGAAAGTATATGTCTATGCAAAAATTTACGGAATAGGCTGGGTGTGGTGGCTCACGCCTGTAATCCTAGCACTCTGGAAAACTGAGGCAATCCCTTGAGCTCAGGACTTCAAACTAGCCTGAGCAAGAACGACATCTCTACTAAAAATAGAAAAACTAGCCAGGCGTTGTGATGGGTGACCGTAGTTCCAGCTATTCCAGAATCTGAGGCAGGAGGATCACTTGAGTCCAGGAGTTTGAGATTGCTGTTGAGTTAAGCTAATGCCACAGCACTCTAGTCCTGGTGACAGAGTGAGACTCTGTCTCACAAAAACAAACAAACAAACCAACAAACAAACAAAAAACAACCAAAAAACCCTCACAGACTAGTGTTCAAAGCAGCCTTATTTGTAATAGCTCCAAGCTGGTAACTATCCAAATGGACTATTGGTAAATGGAAAAGTAACTCTAGCCCATACACTGGACTTGTCAATAAATAAGAAGTAGCTATTTATCCATGCAACGATGTGGAAGAATCTGCAAATAGTTGTACTGAGTGAAAATGGCCAGACATAAAAAGAGTCCATGCTGGATGAGTTTGTGTATATGAAGCTCTAAAAATGCCACTTACTGGATGGGTGTCTGCCTAGCCGTGGAGATGGGGAGAGCCGGGGAAAAGGGCAGGGAGGGGAGCAATTAAAAGGGGCAATGGCCTGCACCCTGACCTTGATGGCAGTGGTGATGTTATGTCTCTGTGTGGACATGTATTATAACTTACCAAAGTGCACAAGTGAAATATGTGCACTTTATTTCACGTCAATTGTGCTTAATTAAAGCTGCTTAAAAACTCTGGACCAAAGCAAATGTACCTGTGTGCCAAATATACGTGGTGTCCCAAGCTGCAGATTTCTGATCCCTGAGAGAGCAGAGTGCTTGAGTCAAGATGCTCACTCTAGAAGTTATCGTTCCTCCACATGAAACCATGCCGCCCCCAGGGACAGAGAGCACAGGGCGGGAGGCTGGCTCTCACCGGCTCAGGCACTTCCATTCCTTCTGACTGCCCTCATGTTCTTGGATGTTTTTACATTTTTAAATTTTTTTGAGATAGAGTCTCACTTTCTTGCCCTCAGTAAAGTGCTGTAGTATCACAGCTCATAGCAACCTCAAATTCCTGGGCTCAAGTGATCCTCTTGCCTCAGCCTCCTAAGTAGCTGGTACTATAAGCGTCTGCCCCAATGCCCAGCTGGTTTTTCTTTCTTTGTTTTTTTAATTTTATTTAAATAGAGATGGGGTCTTGCTCTTGCTCAGGCTTGTCTTGAACAAAGGACCCACTTAAGCTTATAGGTAAACACTCTTCACATCAGTGTTTGTATACCTGTTAATGTGTACACTGCATTTATGAGTCACATCATGAGTTGTCACGGGTTGACGTGGCGAAGGCTCTTGGAGGGCCCTGAACCCAGGGATTCTTAAGTAGGGAGCATGCAGGTGGGAGCCAGAGTTGCTTTTTAAAATAACATTACTAATCTCTGTTTAGAAATATCTTTGTACTTGCATAATGGAAAACCTCCTCAGGCAAGATATGGCATCGCTAGTGGAGTGTATAACTGATTTCTGCTAATTTGTTTTGTGCTGTTTTCTGTTGTACTTGTTCAGAAAGACTGTTAGTCAAATTAAGGGTTCAAATTTAGGATTTATTTAAACTTTGTTGTCAAAGCACTTCTGGAATGATGGAGTAAGTATCTCCAAAATCCACTCTTTCCTAAAAGCAATGAGAATACTCATGGAAAATGTCAAAATTAACTTTATAAGAACTCTGGAAATTAATCAAAGGCTTGCAGCAATCCAAGAAGCATTTATTTAAGAAAACCAGCCAAATTGTTGTAAGAAAAATGATGTTTGTGACATTCTAATTTGCTCTATTCCCATCCCCCTCTCCGTAACTCTACAGTAGCCTTGAAAACCAAGTCTCGGAATCATAGTAGCTGTGATAAGTAATAGTCTGTCAGTCTCTGGAGGGAGAAGAATTGCATTGGAGCCTCCCACCTGCAAAGTCACATTCCCAGAGAATTGTCATTATCTGACCCATCTAGCAGCGACCCCAACCCCCAAACAAAATGATCATGGACACAGAAGAACCTGATTTGGCAAAGAAGTGTAATGAGTGCCACAGAGCTAAAGAGCTTAACTGGCACATGATGACACTCACCAGAGGGGCCAGGACAAGGCCAGCCGTGACTCCCGGGGTCCAGGAGAGGTGTGTTCACAAGCCTAGTGCTTCTGTAGGCTCCGATGAACGCACTCTGGTGAGCAGAGCTCAGTGGGACCTCCCAGAATAACTGTCAAAGAATAATTCAGATGAATCAACTCAGTTAAAAGCCCAGCTGAAACTTATTTGTATGCGAGGAGATCAATCATCTATAATTCAAATGTCACTAAACAAAGGCAAAGGAAGGTTTAGGAAAGTAAAAATCGCAAACTATCTGTGGCCCAGAAGTTGCCTTTATCTTTTTGACTTTGGACAAATCGATTGGCTGAAAACTATCAAGGAAAGCAGTTTGCCCTGGAGCAGACTGACATACTTAGAGGGAGGGAGATTTTAGTTATATATGTTTTTCCATGAAAACACATGACTTCAGCTATGGATGAGTATAGTGTGCTCATCTCTGCACAAGGGAGGCTAGTGCCCACGTGTAGGCACCCATGCCTCGGTCAGGGCAGGCCTTCATGTTTCCTCAATTGTAATTCTTCACATCACAGCGGGTAAGAGTGTAGACCTTGAGTCAGTAGACCAGGCCTCTCATTTCTGACCTAAGCAACAGTGAACAGAATTACCTCATCTGAACATGGAGATAATGGTATCTTCACTGTATTGTCCTTGGTGGGATTAAATCAGATAATGTTTGTAACATGCTTAACACAGTAAGTACATCCATATAACATACACTCAATACATGGTCGCCTCTGTTACAGGTTATGATGTGAATAGCTCATTGTGTCAGTCAGGATCCAATCAGGTGAAAGAAACCATGTAGTAACTTGAACAGGAAGAGTTTAATCTAAAGACTTACTTATTTGTTGTAGTGAAGGATCACGCCCTAAGGTGCAGAGAAAACCCTAAAGAATGCAGGTAGAGAAGGCACAGGGAAAAGCCACTCTCCAAGGTAGAGTACCCCAAAAGGAGGAAACCCAAAAGAGAGAACCAACCCCTCCCTGGCCAGGGCTGGGATTCAAACTTTGTTGGAGAGGGTGTGGGTCTGCCCCCTGGGTGTGGAGAGGTTTGCTAGGGTTCCACCCTGGTGGAGCAAAACATCTCTGCCCACAGAGGTGCCCAGGAAAGCCGCCCACAGGGACGTGCTGACGGTGGAAATCACTGTGAGTCCACCATGGGGTGGTGGCCTGGAGCTCACTAATCCAGTGCTCTCAACCTTTTTTTTTTTTTTTTTATCTCATGGCACACTTGAACCTATAGTTAAGCTTCTGTGGCACACTTAAGTTGATTAAAAGAAAAGAGTAAAAGAAAGAATATATTTACTGTGCTCTTAACTTCTTTCAAAAATCATTTAATTAATGACCTTTAAACATTTTTGTGGCACACTTAAGATCCTCTCACAGAACACCTCTCACTGCACTAGGGTAAGAAATGCTAAGTGTCCTATGACATAGGGACAAGCAGAGAGCCCTGTTGTGGTCCTCGTAGCCAGTAATAACAAAATACCTTAGATTGGGTAATTTACAAACAGTAAGAAATTATCGCCCACGGGTCTGGAGGCCGGGAAGTCCAAGATCAAGGCACAGCACATTCTGTGTCTAGTGAGGAGTATTCTCTGCCTCAAGGGTGGTAACTTCGTGTTGCATTTCACATGACGCTTGAGCCTCTTTTATAAGAGTACTAATCTCACTCATGAGGGTGGAGCCCTTATGACTTAATTGCTCCCCAAAGCCCCCCACCTCTTAATTCTATGACATTAGGTATTAGGTTCCAATTTGGGGGAGAGGTAGTACACAGATGCTCAGACAAGAGGGTCACCTTGCTCCCTCCTTCTGCAATGTCCCTCTACTGACGAAGCGTCATCTCATGCCAGCTGGCCAGGGAGGAACGTTCCAATGTCACAGAAAGTGCACAGAAAGGCAGATTTGGAGCCAAGAGGCAATAAACTGGTCATTGGCACACTCACCAAGGCACTAACACCCTCCCGCAACTCACCATAGTCTAGTGATGGGAAAGAGGGATAAGATGGTAGGAAAGGTGTCACCCTCCTTCCTGGGACAGCTCCTCACATTTGTACCTCAATTTTAGGCCAGAACTGCAGGGTTTTTCTAATTGTAATTTCTTATGATATGATGTAACTCAAAAGATATATTTTTATTTATTTATTTATTTTTATTTTTTATTTTGTAGAGACAGAGTCTCACTGTATCACCCTCTGTAGAGTGCCGTGGTGTCACACAGCTCACAGCAGCCTCCAACTCCTGGGCTTAGGCCATTCTCTTGCCTCAGCCTCCCAAGCACCTGGGACTATGGGCACCCGCCACAATGCCCGGCTATTTTTTGGTTGTAGTTTAGCAGGGGCTAGGTTTGAACCCACCATCAGCATCCTACCAGCTGAGACACAGGTGCTGCCCCAAGATATATTTTAAAAGAATTATAATCACAATAATCATAATTCATGGACTATTCAAGAAGTGACTACTTTGGGGCCTTGATTATGAACATACAGTGAGGTAAGCAGCCATTGTGAGGAAGAAATCTAATTGGACCCATCAATCTTTGCTTCCTACAATTACCTTTCTGGGTGGCTGCCTATTGATCATTTCCCCCCCCCCAACACTCATTTTCCTGTTTCAAGTAAAACATTTCAAAGATTTAGTAAATATCAAGCACAAAAAATCTTTGACATTACTCTTGCTTAGTCCTACCCCTTAAATGTCATCTCTCTTCCTGTGACTCTGCGAAATAAGCCAACTGGAATTGGCAGACTTTAGAATTCAACTTCATTACTCAAACTAGAAATAATTTTTTTCTTCCAAATATTTATCAGAAAAGATGACAGAATTTTGACTCTATTATTTCACACAAACAGAACTGACTTTCTTTTTTTTTTTTTTTGGCAACTATTTCATTATCGTTCATCTAATTACTGATGTCATCTCTTGGAAACACTGAGACTCGGCACCAACCCTCAAGTACGTTATGGTTCCAGGTAGGTGTGTTTGTTCTGGGGTTAGTGTTTGACCAATTCTGTGTGTCTCAGAAGAGATGATCCTTTCCACATTGTGGTCACATGTGAAAGCAGGTGAAAATTCTCAGAAGTGGGTGAAATAGGCCACTTAAGGCAACCTTAGGATAGTGAATGTAGTTCACTGGGTTTGGAGTTAGAAAATTTGCTGCCAAACTTTTGTCTTTTGGTGTATAAAGTCATGTGTGTGACCTTAGAAAAAGTATTTGGCCTATTTGGGCCTGTTTCTTCACTTCTAAAATTGGAATGATACTTACCCCTCTGCTTATTGTAATAACTAGACATGAGTCTACATAGACACAAGGACATTTTAGGTACTTAATTAAATTTATTTTGGTTTGGTGCCTGTAGCTCAGTGACCAGCCACATACACCCAGGTTTGAACCTGGCCCAGGCCTGCTAAAAAACAATGACAACTGCAACAACAACAACAAAAATAGCTGGGCATTGTGGGGGGGCTCCTGTGGTCCCAGCTACTTGAGAGACTGAGGCAGGAGAATCGCTTGAGCCCAAGAGTTTGAGACTGACGTCATGGCACTCTACCAAGGGTGACATAATGAGACTCTGTCTCAAAAATAAATAAATTAAATAAATAAATAAATCTATTATGGGAGATCTTTATCCAAAATTCTCTCTTACATTAATTGACAACGTGTTTAACTGTCTTTATGTTAATAGATTTATATAGTTACTTTTCTTTTTTTGAGACAGAGCCTCAAGCTGTCCCCCTGGGTAGAGTGCTGTGGCATCACAGCTCATAGCAACCTCCAACTTCTAGGCTCAAGTGAGTCTCCTGCCTCTGCCTCCCAAGTAGCTGGGACCACAGGCGCCTGCCACAACGCCTGGCTATTTTTTGGTTGCAGCCGTCATTGTTGTTTGGCGGGCCCAGGTTGGATTCGAACCCGCCACCTTAGGTGTATGTGGCTGGCGCCTTAGCCGCTTGAGCCACAGGCACCAAGCCCATAGTTACTTTTTAAACACTGAACCAAATTATGGACTTCTGATTTGGCAATTTAGAGCACACGTACTAAGAGAATTACCTGTGACTATGGTATTAAATGAATGGAAATTGTGCTTGCTAAATAAGCCCACCCACAACTATCTTTACTCATCCTAAACTTCCCAACCCACTTCCGCGCAGAGACATAGTTGGATTTATAGTCTTTGCTCTGCTCTGATTGTCCATCTCCATTCGTTCTGAGTAACCACTCGCAAGGCTGCAAGGGACATGCATTATTCAGAAGCTCTCCTCCTCCACCCCTATTTGTCAGCAAACACTGCACAGGCATTGTGAATTCTAAGAATAGATGAGATCTGGTCTCAAGGAACTTAGAGTTTAGTGGTAGAACCGACAACTGAAGCCAGTCACTAGAGAAGTGTGACAAGAGCTACACGGGACCTCTGGGTACATGGAAGAGGGGATGACTGATTTTGTCTGGAGTGCTGTGAAAGGCTTCATAAAAATTAAAGCATTTGAGTTAGCTCTTGGAGAATGAGAAAAAGGAGGGTGTTCTAGGAGGATTATACCTGTGCCTACCTAGGAATGAATGCTAAAGATTCTGACGTTATCCAGGAACCTAAGGGTGCTCCGTGTGGCTGATGATAGGTAGCGTGGAGGGGAGGGATGGCTGAGGAGGCTGCATAAAGCCCACACATCGAACACTCCGTGCAAGCAGAGAGCGGACTCTGTTCTCACCCCTAAAGTAACCTACCGGAAACTAACGTGAACCAGTCTTTTTCTCTATTGTTCTGTTTCTTGTTCTCACCTTAGAAAACCTGCCATTGCCTGGTAGAAGTTTTCGTTCTATTTTGTAGAATGGAGGCTGCTCCATTTCATACATCACAGACGAAAGCCATTTAGATCTATAACTATATTGGTTGTAATTTTGTCTTTTGATGAGAGAGAGAGAAAAAGGGAAGGGAGGGCAGGAGGAGAAAGGGAATAAGGATGGAAAGGAGGGAAACCTTAACAGTTCTAAGATTTTAGTAAGATTGTCTGAGGCCAGGATTATCCCGATACGACAACCATGTAGAGCTTACAAGAAAAGAAAAGAAGGGATTAATGTCCTCATGAACCTACAGGCAAAAATTCTTAAAGAAATGCTACCAACCTCAATGTCTGGGATTGGTAAATCTGATCAGTCACAATGATTGGTTCATACTAAATATCTCAAATGTTGGGCAGATCTTAAAAATTAAGACTTAAGAAGGACTACACTTCAGTAATTATTTTCTATTTGCCATAATAAATTTCTAACTATTTAAAACAACAGTGTTCTCAGAGAAAATCCACAAAGCTACAGATTTTTAGCTATTGTTACAGTTAGGTGACCTTAACTTATTCTTTGAAATATATACATTTTCTTTAGAAAATTGAAAAAAACAGACTTATCTTTATATTGGTACAATGATATTTACCATCTTCTGAAAACACCATTTTCCTTCTTACAGAGAACACAGAATGGTAAGTGTCCTATCAAGGACTCCAGCCCCTCTCTCTGTGGCCAGCCCTCTCCTCAGGGTCTCCTTCTGGGCTGGGGCCAAAAGGAGCTTGACTAACAGCCTCAGGTCAACGGCAGCTCTCACTCATGGCCCCAAAGAATCATCCCTACAGCCCATAAGGACTGTGCTGGTTAATTTAAAGATTTTAATTTGTGTCAGTGTCTTGCTGCTCTGTTTCTCCTCCTTTCTGTTCCAAAGAAGCAAGATGCATCATTTTAAGGGTCCATTAAAGGCTTTAGGATGCTGAGCCGGGGATAGCACTGCCAGGAGAGATGCCCACCCCACCGTGGCTGGGAAGCCAAATGGCTCTCAACGCCTGTAGTCCCAGTGTTCTGCAATGCCGAGGTAAGAGGATCCTTTGAGCTCAGGAGTTCAAGATCAGCCTGAGCAAGATTTGTCTTTACTGAAAATAGAAAAACTGGGTGTGGTGGGTGCCTATAGTCCTAGCTACATGTGAGGCTAAGGCAGGAGGATTGTTTGAGCCCAGGGGTTTGAGGCTGCAATGAGCTATGATGATGCCACCACACTCCAGCCTAAGTGACTGAGACTCTGTTCCCCCCCTCAAAAAAAAGTACAGGGGGAAGTGTTCCAAGGATTAGAAGAAGTAGAAGTGAGACTGGGCAGGTGGGTGTTGGGGATTTCTGCACTTGGCAGACCCCCAGCGATACCAGCATCATGGGAGGCAGTGTGGACATGGACAATGAATACAGCCAGGTCCCCACCAGGAAGCAGCAGCAGGAGTCTCGTGGACAGTACTGAGGACAGTGAGGCTGGTGGCCTGTGTCCTGCTGCTGCCACAGGCACCGGGCTCTGCCCCTTGGTGAGCTGTTTCCTACCTCTGATATTGGAGTTTCTCTGATTTATAGCTCTGGACATTTTCTTTAACCTGGCGCTTTAAAAAATCCCACAAAAACAAAGGAATTAGCTGGTAAGAAGCAAAGATACAGTGTAGCCACACATCAATGTCACAAATGTGTAACTTAAGCATATAAACACCAATGTCACAAATGTGTAACTTAAGCGTATAAGCACCGCTGATCCCACACCTGTGTATCACATGGGTGTGGTCTTACTAGGGCGCCTCATACCTCCTCTGGTGGAATTACTGGCCTTAAGTTTTTTTCTGTTGTTTTTAAAAAGTTGATTCGATGATTTATTATTTTAGTTGCTCTTTTGAAGAGCTAATCATTGGATTAAGTGGGGTTTTTAGTTTTTGCTTTGTTCGGTGTTACTCTGCTGCATGTGCATTGATTTGTTCCTTTTCTGAGTCCTTCAGTGAGATCTAGTTTCTAGCCTCCTTTTGCTTTCTTAATATCCTCATTTAGATAAACAGATTTTCTTCTAAAAAAACCTTGTACTCATGAGTTTTGATGGGTAGCTTGTTTTTTAAATAGTATGTTATTACTTTTTGTGAATTTTCTCTGTGACTCCATTGCTCTCGTGAGGAGTGTTTTAAATTCAGTGGGGGTATTAGTTAAGGCTATTTTGGTTACAGGAAACTTATGTAAAAACAGAGTAGCCGAAAGATCCTGGGGCATCTCTTAACAGTAAAGGAAGAGTGGAACAGACAGCTCTGAGGACCCAGGGACCTGGCAGCCCAATGCCTGGTCCACTAGGGCTGGTGGCCTCAATGGGACTCAGCTGGAGAATCCTGTCATGCCTCAGGGCTTCTCTGCACTGGGTTTAATATCTAATTTTGGCCAGCTCAGGACCGGTGTCCATTTCTGGTTCCACTGGGAAAACAAGAGTTTTATGGCACAGACACCACCTTTGGGGCCACCCTCTAAACATCACTGGGGGGTCACAGAATGGAGAATTGGAACAAGGCAGCTGATGATGGTTTAGTGACTGTCACTTCCTAGGGAGCCTTTGGAAAGTTACTTAGTGTCTCTCTGCTTCAGTTCTCTCACCTGTGAAATGAGGATAATAAGCAGATTACCTACTTCATGAGCTCACAGGGCGGATTAAATGAGTTAATACTTGAAAACACGCCCAGAGATCGGTGCCTGTCACAAGAGAAGCATCTTGTATTTGCTCTTCTATTTCTAATTTTATCAGCATAGGGCCTATCTGCATATTTTATTTTCTTGAAACTTAACCTAAAATGCAATTATTTGGAGTGTGAGAAATTCATACACATTTTTAAAAGATTCTCTAATTTCTCATCGAATTCCCTAAAATGATCTATCAATTCCACCCTGCTATTGCTGTTGAGCTCTGGAACTTTTTACCATTTTTCATTTATTTGATTTGCTGTATTCTGAAAGCAGGGTACTAAGGAATCCAGGTAGCCTTTCATTCTATTTCTTCTTGGGTATCTGTCACCTTTTCATTGATATATACTTTCTATTTTTTTGTGACTAAAGTATGACACTTAATAAACATTGCTGTGTTTTTGGGACTCCCTGTGCCTTTTATCATTCTAACACGTCCCTGTTGATACTTCCCCACACTTTTGTTTCAAGTCTGTTTTGTCAGAGACTGTGATGAAAACTCCCACCTTGGCTCGGTGCCTGTGGCTCAAGTGGCTGAAGTGCCAGCCACATATACCTAAGGTGGTGGGTTCAAATCCAGCCCAGGCCAGCCAAACAACAATGATGGCTGCAACCAAAAAATAGCCAGGCATTGTGGCAGGTGCCTGTGGTCCTAGCTACTTGGGAGCCTGAGGCAGGAGACTCGCTTGAGCCCAGGAGTTGGAGGTTGCTGTGAGCTGTGATGCCACAGCACTCTACCAGGGGGACAGCTTGAGGCTCTGTCTCAAAAAAAAAAAAAAAAAGAAACTCCCACCTTCCTTATGTTTGCTCAGGTCTTCCTTGTGGTCTGCCTTCGCTCCTATCGTTAAGTGTGCCTTTGGACACCATCCCAAATCCATCAAATCCTTGGATTTGGGTTTTCAATTCACCCAATAACTTCCTTTGTAGAGGAAAATTTGGTCTATGTGGTAACTGTCACATGGCACTATTGATCACCACCATGTGTGTTTTCCTTATGGGACCTAGATATCAGCTGGCCCTCGGTCCCCTTTGTCCCTGTTGCTGGCTCTGTGGTTTGCTGGGCACCGCCTAGATGCAGACCTCAGCCTTGCCTCATCCCCCACTCCGCTGCACGCCCCACTTCCTGCCAACCCCGTCAGGATTATAGCGATCCATGTGTTCTCCCTGGTGCCTGGAAGGACGTCAGGACCAACTCTGGGTGCCCCCTCAGCCCAGCCAGCCTCTACCCTCTTGGGAACATCCACTGAGCCTCACCTGCTCCTTCTTGCCTCCCCTGCCCCACCAAGCACATATGAAAGCATTTCTCCAAGAGCAATTCTTATTTTTCCTTGAGTTTCTTTTTCATCTCATTATTTCTGTCCTATTAAGTTTCAGATGCTATAAAATACATATTTACTTATTTCTGCCAGATGAGACAAATGGTATTCAGCCATCCTCCAAAGTCTTGCTCCCCAAAGCGTGGTCCGTGCACCAGCATCAGTACCCCACAGAGCCTTTTGGGCTCTCAGGCCCCACCCTAGATCACGGGATCAGAACCTGCATTTGAATAAGATTGCCTGGCTTCTTAAGCACATAAATGCTTGACAGCCACAGATATAGAAAAATTTTAGCACCTCCAAGTTTAATAAATAAAGCATGTGACAAATCGGATTTACCACATTGCTCTGTAAAACCACAGTCATCCAAGTCAAAAACCTTGGGGACAATCTTCTTCCATCCCCACTAAGCTCTACCTTTCAAGTCCAGCCAGTGACCAAGCTGACCTCTAAATGCCAGCTCCTGGAGAGAATGCTGGCTCATAGTGGGCACCCAATAAACAGCTGTCAAATAAATAAATGAATGAGACATTAACCTTGCTGTTTGTTGATTTTTTTTTTTTTTTTTTTAGACAGAGTCTCACTCTGTTGCCCTGGGTTGACCGTTGTGGCATCATCATAGCTCACAGCAGCTTTAGTATCTTGGGCTCAAGAGATTCTCTTGCTTCAGCCTCCCGAATAGCTGGGACTACATGCACCCCTCACAGGCCTGGCTAGTTTTTCTATTTTTAGTAGAAATGGGGTCTCACTCTTGCTCAGGCTGGTCTCAAACTCCTGAGCTCAAGTGATCCACCGACTTCAGCCTCCCACAGTGCTAGGATTGTAGGCTTGAGACACCGTGCCTGGCTGCTATTTGTGGATTTTAAAAAACGTTTTGAAGTTCTGTTTGAGGGACAATGGTTTCATTGTCTTGTCCTTGATCTTTGTTAAATCATTAATATGGTTGTTTTAAATCTTTTTAGTTCCCTTTTTATATCTTGTTGTTATATACTGTGTTTTCCATTAAGACAAAAAATAATAATTTATACCACCAAACTTGCCCCATTAGTTATCCTGACGAATGTATCTTTTCTCTGAGTCTGTCTTTGAAATGCAAATTAAATTGTCCATTTTGAATGACTCCTGAAATGCAGGATTTTTGATGGGGGCCCTTTCTGTTCTTGAGGATTTATAAATGTTGCTCTTCTGTTTTCAGAGCAGAGCAGCTTGACAAGGGAGCCGACCAGGATGGTGGCACTTGGTCCTAAATTGCTCCATAAATATCTTCCCCGATTTTTTCACTTGTAAAACTGAGGCTTCCTTCTCTTTGTGTCTCTGAATAGTAGCTGTTTTATTCTGCTGCCTTCATTAACCTTTAAAAAATATTGTTTAGTTGCAGAACATAATGGTAGAGACAAGCCCACTTACAATTGCAACAAATAAGAGAAACTACTTAGGAATAAATTTAACAAGACAGTTCACATTAAAGGCTAAAATTCAATTCTGCCTGGAGACCTTTGAGCCTCACAGGGCCCCACGGGCTCAGCCTTGCTCCCTTGTCAGATCTGCTATCGTCTCTTGTACACAGTAGGAAAAGCTCCCCATCTTTATCCCCCAAGTCACTCATCTTCTGCTGTGAGAACCAGGGTACCTCCGCCTCTTGCTACTACTAAGCCTGCCTTCCATGGCCCCTGCAGGCTTACCCTGAGGGCAGTGCCTGATGGCCCCAGAGCTGTGTGTTGTCCTCTCTGGGCTGTGAATGTCCTTGACTAAAGCTTCCATCCATCTCATCTATCCAGTGTCAGGTGTTGTATATTCACCCGTCACATATTATTTAGGGTGGGAGATTCTGCTTTCACTAAGGGGGCAAAAATAAAGTGGGTAGAACAGACATATGCAAAGCTTATGACACAAAAATTTTGAATTCTCCTGAAAGAAACAAAACTAGACTTGAACAAAATTTCTTGGGTAGGATGAGTCAACGTTTTAAAATGTTAAGTTCTCCCACTGTTTATTTACAAATTCATTGCAATTCCCCTCCATAAGACTATCAACAAACTATTTCATAGAGTTGAACAATGAGATACTGGCGTTCTTATGGAAAACAAACATGAAAGGATAGCCAGGAAAACACAGAAAAATAAAAACCATGTGGATTAGCTCTACCAGACATTAAAGAATGAGATAAAAACTCTAATTGAAGCTGGGCATGGTGGCTCACACCTGTAATCCTAGCACTCTGAGAGGCCGAGGTGGGTAGATTGCCTGAGCTCATAGGTTCAAGACCAGCCTGAGCCAGAGTAAGACTGTCTCTAAAAATAGCCATGTGTTGTGGTGGGCACCTGTGGTCCCAGCTACTTGGGATGCTGAAACAAGAGGATTGCCTGAGCCCAAGAGTTTGAGGTTACTGTGAGCTATCATGCCATGGCAGTCTACTGAGGGAAACAAAGTAAGACTCTGTCTTAAATAAGTAAATAAATAAATAAATAAAATAAAATAAAAAATAAAAACTCTAATTGAAACAGAGTGGTGCTAACACGTGACTAGAAAAAAAGACCATGGGAATAAAATGTAAAGTCCAGAATTAGTCTCAAATTCACAGGGAAATTTAGGGTATGACAAAGGTGGCATCTCAAGTCAGCAGACTTTAACAAGTATACTTTTTAATAAATGGTGCTGAGACTATGGCATAACTATTTGAAAGAAGATAAGATTGAATTTGTATTTCATTCCATACACGAAGACAAACTCCAAATGAATCAGGAATTTCAAGGAAAAAAAAAATAATGCTTGAGGCCAGGGCTTCAAGACCAGCCAGGGGAACATAATGAGGCCCCCCTCACTACAAATAATAATTATAAAATTACCTGGGCATGGTGATACACGCCTATAGTGGAAAATAAAGAAAAAAAAGATACAAAAGAAAGGAAAGAAAGAAAGAAAGGAAAGAGAGAAACCATATAAGGTTTAGAAATAAAAATGGAGTGAAGTTCCCTTTAAATTTGGTATAGGGGCTCGGCGCCTATAGCTCAACCGGCTAAGGCGCCAGCCACGTACACCTAAGGTGGCAGGTTCGAATCCCCAGCTCCGACCTGCCAAACAATGACGGCTGCAACCAAAAAAATAGCTGGGCGGGCGCCTGTGGTCCCAGCTACTTGGGAGGCGGAGGCAAGAGACTCGCTTGAGCCCAGGAGTTGGAGGTTGCTGTGATTGTAATGCCACAGCACTCTACCCAGGGGGACAGCTTGAGGCTCTGTCTCAAAAATAAAAAAAAATTTGGTATAGGGATAAACTTTCTAATTATGACTTAGAATCTAAAGGCGCTAAGTGAAGATTGATAAATCTGACTACCTTAAAAAGTCTAACAACAATAAAACATAAAGTCAAAGGACAACTGACAAACTGGGAGAAAATATTTATAACATATTACACAAAGGGCAGATATCCCGATATATTAAAAAAAACTCTTAAAAATTAATGGGTAAAGGACTAAAAAGACAATAGAAAAATAGGGATATTGCAGGCAGCCAAAAAATGTAGAAAAATTTCCTTCAAACATATGAAAAAATGTCCAAACTGATTCAAATGAAAATAACACCAATATAATATCTCTTACCTATCCAGGAAAAATTTAAAAATGTGGCAGCATACTCCGTTGTCAAGGCTGTGGGGAAATAGACACTCTTGTGCATTGCTGTGGGGCCTGAACACTGGCTCACACTCCTTCTAGAGAAAAATTTGACAGCTATGTATACACTTTCCCCTTTTTTGACCCAACAATCCAGCAAGTCCACTTGTAGGAATGCACTCTGTAAGGTACACCTCCAACAGTATGAAAATATGTAAGCACGAGATTATTCATGGCAGCACTGTTTGTAACGGCAAAGCATCAGGAGCAACCTTAGTGCCCAACCACAGGAGAGCAGTTGAATAAAGTCTAGTAGATTCCATGTGAGGTACTATCCAGCTGAGAACAAGAATACGGAAGATCTCTGTGAATTGATACAGACTGACTTCGAGGACATATTGTTAAGTGGAGAAGACAAACAGTGAAAGATTACCTGTAGTAATGTAAGAAAATACACACATCTAGTCATTTGTTTAAGAGAAATACAGGAGGGATAACTGGGGAACTAAAGATGCAGTTTGCCTGATTACCTACAGGGGAAAGGGGTTGGAAAAAGGGGTGGGTAAAGTTAGGGTATTGAGGATAGGGAAGGAGTGACTTTTTTTGAGTCCACCATTCATGTAGCTCTGATTCTTAGAATTGCAGTAATGTTTCACACACCCTTTAAATATCCAACATAAACACCAAAGAATAAGCCTTAACTATGTCACAAATGCACTGTGTAACTACATTTAAGGGAAAGGCAAAAAAAGAACTAACCTAGGTAGTTGACCCTCACTGGTTAACACAAGAAAGGTATATAAATGCTGTGCTCTTGTTAGTAAACGTGTTTCTCATGGGGTATAGGTTAGAAATTCTGAAATTACCAAGGGTGTACTAGGATTGAGGAAATAAATAAGTACACTGTAGATGATGGAAGCCAGGTTTCTCATTGTTGGAGAAAGAAGTCTGAAATAGAAAGAAAGGCTAAAATGGTACTCAAGTGGTACTGATTAGCATCAGAGATATCAATTATAAATTTACCGTTGTAAATATATACACAGATAGATCTAGAAATACAGGGGGTATATGTGTGGATATGAGGATCAGCACACATGCATGTCCTAGTTCCATCTATTGAGGGCACTTAGGAGCGATAACACCTCTGTAACAATGAGCACCTCTAGCACCCAGATCTTGGTTTCTAAACACCATTTTTCAATGAAAAGATCCAGGGCTCTTCGGAGAAGTGGTTAATCCCAGGGCTGTGGCAGAGAAAAACTCAATATGATCCCAGAGTGTCTTGTGGTGCCAAAAGTAGGAAATGGCTCAAAAAAGAATGAGGGCTTGTTCAAAAACATAGGACTGAACTTGAAGGAGCTCCTAATGTCCAACCTGGAACAATTTGAGCAAAAACTAAATGAGTGATTATATTAAATTACTATACTATATTAATTAGCATAAATTAATTACACTATAATTAAATTTTAACCCACAGAGTAAAATAATGTTCATGATTCCATATTGACAGAAATAATCAAATAAATGAATACATAGGGAGGAGGGATAGTTCTTTCTTACAGAGGAATTCCAACTAATAAACGTAGAAGGAACTAGAAAACTGACAGTAGTCTAACACATGGAGGCATACTTTGGAGGTATTGTGGGTTCAGTTCCAGATCACTGTAATAAAGCACATATTGCAATAAAGTGAGTCACATAATATTTTTGGCTTCCTAGTGCATATAAAAGTTATGTTTTCAATAATTGTAGTCTATTAAATATGCAATAGCATTATGTCTTTAAAAAACAATGTGTGTACCTTAATTTAAAAATGCTTTATTACTAAAAGATGCTAATGATCATCCGAGCCTTTAGTGACTCATAATCTTTTTTGCTGGTGGAGGGTTATGCCTTAGTGTTGATGGCTGCTGACTGATCATGGTGGTGGTTGTTGAAGGTTGGGATGCCTGTGACAGTTTCTTAAAATAAGAAATTAAAGTTTGAGGAATTGAGCCTTCCCTTCACAAAAGATTTCTTTGTAGCATGTAATGTAGTTTGATAGTATTTTATTCATAGTAGAGCTCCTTTAAACGTTTGAGTCAGGCTGAGTGCAGTGGCTCACACTTGTACTCCTAGCACTTTGGGAGGTTGAGGAGGGGGGGATTACTTGAGGCCAGGAGTTCAAGACCAGCCTAAGCAAGAACAAGATCTCATCTCTACAAAAAGAGACAAAAATTTGCTAGACGTGGTAGCTACTGCTTGTAGTCCCAGCTACTTGGGAGGCTAAGTCAGGAGGATCATTTGAGCCCAGGAGTTTGAGGCTGCAGTGAGCTATGATGAGAACACTGCATTCCAGCCTGGGTGACAAAGGGAGGCCCTGTCTAAAAAAACCCCCCCAAAACACCAGACTCAATCTTCTCAAACCCTACTCCTGCGTTATCAACTAAGTTTGTAATATTCTAAATCCTTTCTTGTCTTTTCAACAATGGTCGTAGCTTCACTAGGACTAGCGCCCAGTCCAAGAAACCACTTTCTCTGCTCATCCAGTAAGAAGCAGCTCCTCATCTGTTCAAGTTTCATCCTGAGTTTGAAGCAATTTAGCCACATCTTCAGGCTCCACTTCTAATTCTAGTTCTATTGCTATTTCTACCACTGTCTGTATTGGCCAAAGCCTTAAACCTCTCAAAGTCATCCAGAAGGATTGGAATCAACTTCTTCAAACTCTTATTCATGTTGATATTTTCACCTTTCCCACGAATCCCTAATGTTCTTGATGGCACCTAGAATGACGAATTCTTTATTCTTTTCAGAATATTTTAATTTACTTTGGCCAGATCTGAGGAATCTCCATCTATGATATCCCTTATAAAATGTATTTCTGAAATGATAAGATTTCAGAGTGGATTACTCCTTGATCCAAGGGCTGCAGAATGGATGTGCTGCCAGCAGTCATGAAAAACATATTCATCCCCTTGTACGTCCCCATCAGACCGCTTAGGTGACCAGGTGCACTGTCAACGAGCTATAATATTTTGAAAGGAATCCTTTTTCCTGAGCAGGAGTTCCCAACGGTGGGGCTAAAGTATTCAGTAGACCATGGTGTAAACAGATGTGCTGTTATCAGGCTTTCTTTTTCTATTTATGGAACATAGGTAAAGTATATTCAGCATAATTCTGTCCCCCCAAGTAGGGAGCAGAGGCGTCATCAGATGTACCACTACAACCTAAACTCCTAGGACCAGCGATCCTCCTACCTCAGCTTCCCAGGTAGCGGGGACTACAGGAGCACCACAACGCCCAGCTAACTTTTTAAATTTTTTAGTAGAGAAGGGGTCTTGTTCTTGCCCAGGCTGGTCTCGAACTCTTCAGCTCAAGTGATCCTCTCACTTTGGCCTTCCAGAGTGCTGGGATTATACCACTCCAGGCCAGACTTATCATAATTCTTAAAGGCCCTAGGATTTTCAGAATGGGAAATGAGCTTCAACTTAAAGCCATAAACTGCGTTTGCTCCTAACAGGGGAGCCACCCTTTCCATCGAAGCCAGGCACTGACTTCTCTCTATGAAAGTCCCAGACGACATCATCTTCCAATATTAGGCTGTTCCGGCTACACTGAAATCTGTTGTCCAGTGTAACCACCTGCAGCCGTAATCATCGCTAGACCTTCTGGGTAACTTCTTGCAGCTTCTACACCAGCCCTTCCTGCTGCGCCTTGCACTTTCACGTGATGGACGTGGCTTCTTTCCTTAAACCTCATGAACCACCCTCTGCTAGCTTTAGTTTCTTCTTCTGCAGCTTCCTCGCCTCTCTCAGCCTTTTCACAGAACCGAAAAGTGATGCCTTGCCCTGGATTTGGCTTTGATTTAAGAGAATGTGGTGGCTGGTTTGATCTTCTATCCTGACCACCCAAACTTTCTCTACCTCAACAATAAGGCTATTTTGCTTTCTGATCACTTGTGTGTTCACTGGCGTAGTGCTTTCTACTTCCTCCAAGAATTTTCCTTTGTGTTCACAACTTGGCTGTTTGGCACAAGAGGCTGAGCTGTTGGCCTATCTCTGCTTTCCACATGCCTTCCTCACTACGCTTAACCATTTCTAGCTTTTGACTTAAAGTGAGAGACAGGTGACTCTTCCTTTCAGTTAAACACTTAGAGGCCATTGAGGGTTATTAACCGGCTTAATCATTGTGTCTCGGAGAGTAGTGAGGCCTGAGGAGAGGGGGCCACACAGGGGATTGCGGTCGGTGGAGCAGTCAGAACACACACATTTATCACTGAAGTTTGCTGTCTTCAGTGGATGTGGTGTGTGGCTCCCCAAAACAACTACGATGGTCACACCAAAGATCACGGACCACAGATCACCATAACAAATACAGTAATAATGAAAAGATGTGGAATATTGTGAGAATTACCAAAATGTGACAGAGATACATGAGGAAAGCACACGCTGTTGGAAACATGGTGGCCACAGATTAGTTTCAAGCAAAGTTGCCCCCAAACTTCCGTTTGCAACACAGTATCGCAGAGCAGTAAAGCAAAACGCGGTGAGAGGAGGTGTCCCCGTCATCGTGACTGGCAAGACGCTACACGGATTACTGAGAGCTGCTAAAACAAGTGAAAGTTGGAGGAGAAACAGGGTTAGCCTAACAGTATCTCCCTGGGGGAGAGAGAGGGAGAGAGAAGCTCTACAGTGAAGAGACTGGCAGAAGCTACTTCAACCAAGAGGTCAAGGTGAGTGTTCCCAGGGTATTTTGACTCCGGGCACCTTCGTGTCTGCTGCCCTGAGAGGGAAACAACAGTATCTCTGTGACACTTCTTGCCAGAAACCTCGTAATCTTCTAATCATGAGAAAACATCCCCCAAACCCAAATGGAGGGATATTCTACAAAACAATTGACCAGTGCTCTTCAAAAGTGTCATGAAAGGCAAGAAAAACCTGAGGAACTATCACAGATTGGAGGAGACTTAGCACTAAAGGAATGTGGGCCGCTGGGTTGGATGCTGGGACAGAGAAAGGACGTTGGTGGAGGAAGTGGTGGCATTCGACGAAGCCTACAATCTAGTGAATAGTATTGTGCCAGTGACCAAAGGGTAAGATGCTAACATTAGGGAAGTTCAGGAACTCTCATCTATTCATATTTTTCTAACTTTTCTGTTTGTCTAAAATTAGTTCACAATAAAAAGCTAAGAAACCATTTAGGACCTTGGCATATACATATGATATACAAGCAGAGACATACCCACATCCCTCCTCTAGTTAAGGGTCCTTATTGTTAAATATATCTCATATTCTCTAGATTCTGATGTTAATACAGAAAAACAAATTAGAAAATAATTGGGTTTTTTTTTTTTTTTGAGACAGAGCCTCAAGCTGTCCCCCGTGGGTAGAGTGCCTTGGCATTACAGCTCACAACAACCTCCAACTCCTGGACTCAGGCGAGTCTCCTGCCTCCGCCTCCCCAGTAGCTGGGACCACAGGCGCCCGCCACAACGCCTGGCTATTTTTTGGTTGCAGCCGTCATTGTTGTTTGGTGGGTCTGGGCTGGATTCAAACCCGCCACCTTAGGTGTACGTGGCTGGCGCCTTAGCCTGTTGAGCTATAGGCGCCGAGCCAAAAATAATTATTTTTAAATGAATCAGCTGAGGTTTAAGAAGTAACAAGGGCAAAATCTCAAAGGCTCAGTGCCATAGGGAACTCTGAGAAGAGGACGGAGTATCTTTTTTTTTGCAGTTTTTGGCCAGGGCTGGGTTTGAACCTACCACCTCTGGCATATGGGGCCAGTACCTTACTCCTTTGAGCCACAGGCGCGCCCAGGGATGGAGTATCTTTCAGCAGAGACCATCTGAAGGACAGGTCAAGGGAGCGTCTGGCCGCTGGCTCTTGTCCTCTACTGGCTGAGACTGAAGGGGAGTCACAGTCCCAGGTCGGGGCTGTACTAGACCTCAGCCAAGATCTTCCTCACCCTTCGCCTTCCCACACTGAAGAAGACGCCAGGACGGTACATGGACAGTGCTTCATGTAGGACTTTGGCAACACAAGCTAATTCTGATGGAACGGGTCAGAGCATCTGTGAAAAGCTCAGAGGTGGTTGAGATCTATGATGTCAGCATGATTGGCATCCCAGGGAAGAGATTTTGTTTGTTTATTCTCGAGATAGAGTTTTACTTTGTTGCCCTCAGTTGAGTACTGTGGCATCATAGATCACAGCACATTCAAACTTTTAGGCTCAAGTGAGTCCCAAGTAGCTGGGACTACAGGCTCCTGCCACAACACCCAGCTATTTTTAGAAAGAAGGTCTCTCTTGCACAGGCTGGTCTGGAACTCCTGAGCTCAAGCAATCCACCCATGTTGGCCTCCCCAGAGTGCTGGGATTACAGGCATGAGCCACTGCATCCCGTGATGCACACTGCAAGGACTCAGACACTGTCAGCGACCACATGGGTTTGGAAACCTACTCCAGCCTGGGATGAGACAGACCCAGCTCCTCTGACTGCAGCCCTATGAAACCCTGAGCATAGGACCCAGTTAAGCTGTGCCCAGACTCCTGACATGTAGAAACTATGAGATGATAAATGTGTGTTGTTTTAAGACTCTAAATTTGTGGAGATTTACTACAAGGCAACAGAAAGGAAGATAATCACTTGGTAGGAGTGTGAATAGTACTTTGAAGCTGAAAAACCAGGCCTAAGTAGCTACTGAAGTTAAACACAATCCTTCCCCATGACCCAGCGATTCCAAGAGAAATGAGTGTGTTCACCAAGGGTCGTGTGCCTTCACCAAGGGTCGTGTGCCTTCACCAAAGGTCGTGTGCCTTCACCAAGGGTCGTGTGCCTTCACCAAAGGTCGTGTGCCTTCACCAAGGGTCGTGTGCCTTCACCAAAGGTCGTGTGCCTTCACCAAAGGTCGTGTGCCTTCACCAATGGTCGTGTGCCTTCACCAAAGGTCGTGT
>CAUYTI010134465.1:0-10201 GCA_963575145.1 Galago senegalensis | reverse complement strand
CAAGCTGAGCCCCTGGGTAGAGTGCCATGGCTTCACTGCTCACAGCAACCTCCAACTCCTGGGCTCAAGCAAGTCTCCTGCCTCAGCCTCCCAAGTAGCTGAGACCACAGGTGCCCGCCACAACGCCTGGCTATTTTTTTTTTTTTTTGGTTGCAGCCATTATTGTTCTTTGGTGGACCTGGGCTGGATTTGAACCCGCCACCTTAGGTGTATGTGGCTGGTGCCTTAGCCGCTTGAGCTACAGGCACCGAGCCTGTTTTTCTTTTTCAATTATAAGTTGGGCTGATTTTACTACCTCTTGTGTGATTTTTATACTTGATTTTTTTTTTCAATGTTAGAACAGCAGTAATTGAAGGCAGTGGGAAGAAGTCAGCGCCTGATTGGAAATGAAAATTTTCAACAAAAGCTCTTGGCAGGGCCGGGCACAGTGGCTCACGCCTGTAATCCTAGCCCTGGGAAGCTGAGGTGGGTGGATTGCTTGAGCTCAGGAGTTCAAGACCAGTCTGAGCAAAAGCAAGACCTCATCTCTACTAAAAACAGAAAAACTGAGGCAAGAGGATCACTTGAGCCTAAGAGTTGGAGGTTGCTGTGAGCTATGATGCCATAGCACTCCACGGAGGATGACAGCTTGAGAATATCTCAAAAAAAGCTCTTGGCCTCTTTACTCCCAGGTGTGCCATCATCCATCATTATTGGAACTCCAAATAGGTTAATTTCATAATGTTTATGTAAACTTTGTAAAGAAAGCCAAAAGAAAATGCAGGGAGCAGGAGGGGAGCGAGCTTCAACATGCAAAAACATAGCGATAAGTGGGGCTAAGACCAGATAAAAAAGGACCTGCTTAAACCTGGGCTGGGCAAGAGGGTTAAATGTGGGTCATCTGCATTAAATGGTATTATAATGCTACTTAGATATCGTGTTTCCCCAAAAATAAGACCTACCCAAAAAAGAAGCCCTAGCAGGATTTCTATGCATTGTTAAATATAAGCCCTACCCCAATAATAAGACCTAGTGATGGGCGTGGCCATGCCATGCACTTTGGTACAGAGTGGTAAGGAAGACTGGAATACCTTCTATCTGCCACAGCTCCTTTCTCTGAGCCATTCACACTTGTATGGGTGTGCATGTAGTAACCCCAGTCGCAGGCATCCTGTTGCGCATGTTCCAACAGCCAGGGGAAAGGAGTTCATGCATCACTAGCGCCAACCCCACCAACAAGGTCGGCTCCCCTGTCAGGTTCCAGAAGAAGATGGCTTAACTGTATCTGAATAAATGTAGATTGTTGTATTATACTTAATAAAAATAAGACATCCCCTGAAAATAAGCCCTAGTGTGTCTTGAGAAAAAATAAATATAAGACAGCGTCTTATTTTCAGGGAAACACGGTAAGTCACCCTGGCTTCTTGGTTATTGTTGATTCCTTTGACATTTGCAAAGCCCCTTATAGTACCCTCAAGTATTATCTTAAATGGATCCGTAGCATCCCTCCAGGAAAGCAGGATGGGGCTTACCATCTCCATTTTACAGTTGAGGAAACACTACCAGAGAGGAGAGGAAATCCCAGAGTCAGGGAAGGCACAAGGGAGGAGTGAAAAATGCCGTGGCTGGACCTGCATCCCAGCTCTCGCATGTCTGGAAGCAGAGCTCTCAGGTCCCTGGGTCAGTCCAATTGCACATGGAGCAAAAATACAAAAAGCAGTCACTGGAAACATATGGCCTATTCAGGAAACTGATTCTGGAGAGGGGCAGGGAGAAATAACCAAGGAGGCCTTCAATACTGCTATACTTAACAGAAAAAGTCCGAAGCAGAAATAACCAAATGCTAACATTTGTGAATTAGATGATTATTTGTTACATTATTCCTACTTTTCTGTATTTAAGTTTCTGAAACTTTTTTTCCCGGGGGGTAGGACAAAGCAGAGAAGGCTGTTAGACCAAGTGAAAAGAGTGGGCTTGGCCTGGTGTTCAGTGGGGGAGGCCCAGAGAGGTCCACCCAATGGGGTCCTCTCATTCTCCAGGACCAACTGGAAAAGAAAGTTAGACAGGTAGATGGGCAAGCTGAAGCTCAGAGAGGTTAAGTGACCTAACCAAGGTCACACAGCCAGCAGTGGGAACATGTGGGCTATCAGTTCCAAAGCTTATGCAATTATTAGAAGTTTACCCAGCCCTGGCCCAGGGGCCCTAGCCAAGGTCAAGGGAGCCCAGCAGGGGGAGGTGGAGGTTGTACAGTACAGCCTGAGCCCTTTCTAATCTGTGATATAACCATCCCAACAGCAAGGACAAGAATTAACAACGAAAGCCCCTGGAGTAAATTCTACCCAACCAGAAAGAGAAAGTGGAGCAGGAAGGGAGAGCGTGGGCCCAGCATCTGAACAGTGCCCTTCAAGAGCAGCTGCTGGGGCACTGGGGGTTGGCACCCAGGGCCATGATCCGAGGTAAGAAAGAAGATGAGGCTAAACAAGAATTGAGGCGCACAAGCCAACAGTTCTGGGGTTACCTGCTGCAGAGGAAGGCGTGCTCTCTGGGTCAGGGCACTGACCTTCGTGTGGCCTTGGGCAAGTTCCCTCCTATCTCCAGGCCTTAGTTCCCCCTTCTGTAAAATGAGGCTGCAGCACTCTGGGCCTGAGTGTCATTGGTCTGCTGCTGATCAGAGATTCTGGTTTTCCCTGAAGGACCCTGGCAGCCCTGTTCCCAACCCTTTCAATTTCCTGCTCTTACTCTCACCACCCTTTGCTGCTGCTCAAACTCTTCACCCACCACTCATCATTCTCCTTGCTTTAAAATGAGACACACCTGAAAGCAAGACTGGTGGAAGGAGTACGGCAGATTATGATGCCAGAGAGCTGCCAGCTGTATTTCCCCGTCATCAGGCCCGTGGAAGTCGGAAAGTCCCTGGTACTAAGCATTGGCAGAGTCATGGTGAACAGGAGCTCAAATAACACAAAAGAAAAGTATAAATCAATGTCACAGGTCTACAGGCCTGCAGCCAAAACTAGCCATTTACTCACTGTGTGGCTTCGAACAAGTTACCTAACCTCTCTGAGCCCCAGTTTCCTCATCCGTCAAATGGGTGTGATAATCTTACCTACTTCGTGGAGTTGTGAGGATCACGGGAGAGGAGTGTGTGCAGTGGCTGACGTAGTGCTGGGAACACATGGGAGCTGCTCAGCAAAACCAGCTGCCTTCTTCCCTCCATCCTCCTCCCCTGAGCGTTAGGGCTGTGGTTCCAGAAGTTCAGGGACTGAGGCACCAGGGCCTCTCCTTCACCTTGCCAAGACCCCCTACTGCCCTTCTCTCACAGGTTCCTGGTGACAACATGAGATGCAATGTCTCTAGCACAGCTAGATGTGGCTGTACCTGGATTGGGGCAGGAGTCCCAAGGAAGGGGCATCTTTCTCCCAAGGAAGGGCAGAGACTAAAGGGCATGAATCGGTCCAGGAATGGCAAATAGTCATCATGTCTGACACCACTCTCCAGTCTCACACCCTTGTCAGACATCATTCATCAGCCTGACCTCAGAACGCTTCTGCCAGAAGAATTCCCCGTGTGCCAGATAGCCTTTACCAATCAGTTGCAGTTGGAATATGAAATCTAGTTGGTTTCTTTAGCAGGTGACATGGGTGCCCTGCCCATACCTTTTAGCCCTTCCACGTCAGGACACACCAGCCCAGTTTGCACCTGCCAACACTGGCGTCTCCTTGCTCAGGGAAAGCCAGTGGAGCCAGGAATTAACACCCTCCAACTGTTCTCTGCCAATGACCAGCAGGAGCTGGGGGATAAATAAATACCTCAGTGCAGTAAGCCTGAAAGGCATCTTTACCCCTGGCTCTGGAATGCGCTAGCAGGATCCAATTCCACTTGCCCACAGTGGAGCTGGCTAGGTAACATACCCACTGCAGGAGCCGTCCCTTCTCTGTCTCACCTCCCTCTTTCCCTGACCAGCAGTAACTGGATCATTCCCGGTTAAATCTACTTGCTTTCGAATCTTGTCTTAGAGACTGATTCTCAGGAACCCTAAACTAAAACAACTCCTTCATGTAGCCTATTCTATGGATGAAGGAACTCAGACCCAGAGAAATGGAGTAACTTGCCCAGGCCAGCGCCTGCAGGGCCATCATGGGAACTCTTCTCTGGCCTAGGGTTCGGCTCTCCCCACACTACATGCTGCCTCCCAAGCCTGCCCCCCACCTGCACCTTCTACCCTCACCCCACGTGGATTCAACATGTTATTTCCCAGTGCAAAAGAAAAGGCTGATAACAGGCTAGCAAATCTGTGGCTCCCTCCCTGGAGCCTCAGAACTTGTTTCCGGACATGGACATCTCTCCTCCACCCTGGGTGCAGGTCCTTGGACTCTCCCTTTTAGCCTCCAAGGCCTTGGCCCTTCAGCAGTGGGACAGGCTGCTGGGGAAATGCAGCCTGCTGGCTGGGGGGCAGGGGTTGCTCAGGAAGCAACTGGCTCCCTCCTCCTGCCCCACCTCAGGCACCGTCTTGGGGGAAATCAATATGCACATTGCCATTTATTTATTTTTATGTTTTTTTTAATGTTGCCTGCGGTAGAATGCCATGGCCTCATAGCTCACAGCAACCTCAAAATCTTAGGCTCAAGTGTTTGTCTTACCTTAGTTTTTAATTTTTAGTAGAGACAGGGTCTTACTCTTGCTCAAGCTGGTCTTGAACTCATGAGCTCAAGGGATCCACCACCCACCTCGGCGTCCCAGAGTGCTAGGATTACAGGCATGAGCCATCGTGCCTGGCCATTGCCATTTTTAAAAGTAATTTAAAAGTTATGTCTCCTTCATAATTGTATGGAAAATTCCTATTCTTTCAACCTAGATTACTTATTTAGTTGAACAGAAGACCATCAATGAGAAAAGGACTCCTGCTTTATAGCCACTGAAATGTTAATTCTGGATATTTCTTTCTTTTTGTTTCTTTTTGAGACAGAATTTCACTTTGTCACCCTCAGTAAACTGCTATGGTGTCATAGCTCACAGAAACCTCAAACTCTTGGGCTCAAGTGACTCTCTTTCCTCAGCCTCCTGAGTAGCCAATACTAGGTGCTCACCATGATACCTGGCTATCTTTAGACCCTGTCTCACTCTAGCTCAGGCTGGTCTCCAACTCCTGAGCTCAAACAGTCCACCTGCCTCGGCCTCCCAGAATGCTGGGATTACAGGTGTCAGCCACCGTGCCCAGCCTAATTCTGGCTATTTCTCATGTTTCTGTTGGTATCTTCATGCAACTATGAAGGAAATCCTCCCTTCTCCTCTTTTTATTTTATTTTATTATTTTTTTATTTTTTGAGACAGAGTCTTGAGAGCACACATGTGAAAATACGATGGAGTCAGTCAGGCTTAGGCCAACATGACGAAGCTGGTCTGGTCAGTTTAGGTTCTAAGTGACATTTACCTCCTTATTGTTTTATTAATTTAACTCCCACCCCAAAGGTGCCTATTTGAGTAGTTTAGGAGGACTGATTTGGACCTGTCCCAGTCTGTGCATACTGGCTGACAGTGACAGCCAGCCAGACCCCCTTCCTCCAGTAACAATCTGACTCTGTCTCCCTGGGTAGAGTACAGCATCACAGCAACAGCAACCTCAAACTCTTGGACTCAAGTGATCCTCTTGCCTCAGCCTCCTCAATAGGTGGGACTACAGGTCCCTGCCACAATGCCCAGCTAGCCTTTTCTATTTAGTAGAGACGAGGAACTAGCTCTTGTCTCAAACTCCTGAACTCAAGCAATCTGCCCGTGTTGGCCTCCCAGAGTGCTGCAATTTATACGTGTGAGCCACCACTGCTCAGCCCTTTCCCATCATTAATGTAGGGTACAAAGCACATCTTGAGCAGTTCCTGGCTTTTGTTGCAATTGCTGTGCAAGTCTTCTTCATAAAAAGTTTCCCCAGGCTGACATCTTCAAGTGCTTTCCCCATACTTCCTTTGAGGATTTTTATTGTTTCGTGCTTTAGCTTTAAATCTTTTATCCATTTTCAATCAATTTTTGTAAGTGGTAAAAGGTTCAGGTCCAGTTTCAGTTTTTTACAAGTAGTTATCCGGTTCTCCAGCACCATTTATTAAAAGCTTGTTTGGAGGTTCTAGCAGGGGAGTGCAGCTACTTGTATACCCTTGACTGAAGAACGGTCCTCTTCTATCGGGGAAGGTGGTCCTCTTCGACTGAGGGTGCAGCTTCAGGAGGGACGCACATGGAGCAGTGAGGGAGGAAGGGGACACCTAGCCAGCCAGATCAGCTGATTCAACCCTGGCCATCAATGGGGTGACAGATGTCACAGCCAGATCGCCCTCACACCCAGCACCATTTATTGAATAGGAATTCTTTCCCCCAGTGTATGTATGTTTTTGTCTGGTTTATCAAAGATCAGGTGGCTGTAGGATGTTAGTTTCATCTCATGGTTTTCTATTTGGTTCCAAATGTCTAGGTTTCTATTTTTGTGTCAATACCATGCTGTTTTGATCACTATGGCCTTGTAGTATCACCTAGTCTGGTAGGGTGATGATTACTAAAAATTGCCTTGGTTATATGGGACTTTTTCTGGTTCCATACAAAACAACGAATTATTTTTTCGGAATCTTGAAAGTATGACATTGGTATTTTAATGGGGCTGCATTCAATCTGTAGATTGCTTTGGGAAGTATAGACATTTTAACAACGCAAATCAAAATCACCCTGAGAAATCACCTAACACTAGTGAGAATGGCTCTCATATCACAAAGTCTCAAAGCTGCAGATGCTGGCATGGATGTGGAGAGAAGGGAACACTTTTACACTGCTGGTGGGACTATAAACTAATACAACCTTTTTGGAAGGAAGTATGGAGAATCCTCAAAGAACTCAAATTAGACCTCTTATTTGATCCTGCAATCCCGTAGGCATCTACCCAGAAGAAAAAAAATCCTTTATCATAAGAACATTTGCACTAGACTGTTTATTACAGCTCAATTTACTATCAACAAAATGTGGAAACAAACTAAATGCCTACCAACCCAGGAATGGATTAACAAGATGTGATATGTGGATTACCATGGAATACTATTTAGCCATTTAAAAGATGGAGACTTTACATCTTTTGTATTAACCTGGATGGAGGTGGAACACATTCTTCTTAGTAAAGCATCCCCAGAATGGAGAAGCAAGACTCCAATGTACTCAATTCTAATACGAAGGCAGTAGATGATCTAATACAAGATGGGGGTAGGGGAATGAGAAAGAGGGGAGAGGGAGATGGGAGGGGGATGGGAATCACAGTGTACTGCACATCTCTTGGGGGCAGGACACAATTATAAGAGGGACTTTACCTAACAAATGCAATCAGTGTAACCTAATTCTTTGTACCCTCAATGAATCCCAAACAATTAAAAAAAAAAAAAAAGCTCCTGGGTTTAAATCTCACCCCTCTCACCTTCTGTGTGGCCCCTGGGCAGTTTCTCCCTGTCTGAACCTCAGGCTCTTCATCTGTAGAATGGAGAGGAGGATTCCAACCTCAGAGTGATGCTGTCAGACTGCAGAGGTGGGAGAGGCCTGGCCCAAGCAGGGCTTGGCTTTGCTTGGAGGCAGCTGGGAGGGGATTACCCTCCTCCCTCAAGGGAGGGTGGGCTGGGCTTGGTTCCAGCAGCCCTGTTTCCAGCCCTCCTCCTGGCTACCCTAGTGACACAGCAGGGAACCTGCACTGAGTTTCTGTCCCCAGCACTAGACTGAGGAGACATGAACAAGGTCTTTCCCCAGGTAAGAGTGGGCTGGCTGGTCTCCTGCCCTGGAGAAAGCAAAGGCTCAGGGAAGGGTGGGCAGTAGAGGGGACACAGAGAGAGACTGAGGTAAGGCAGCTTCTGCTCTGCCCTGGGGCCCACTGCCAGGGGACCCAGCTACACTGCTCAGGAGGCAAGTGCTGAGAGGGAGGCAGACAGCCAGGAGGATGGAGGCCAGAAAGGCATCAGGGAAAACTTTGGGAGGAGCTGCTGGAGTCAGGGTGTGATGGGGGAAGAAGGCATCCCAGGCAGGGGCACAGTGTGACAGTCAGGCCTGTGTGATGAGTCAGGGGCAGTCAGCATGAGGGCTGAGGGGCACTGGGGTTCCTCCTAAAAGGCACTCTGTGACTCCTGAAAAACTCCGTGGTCTAACCCCCCAAGGCCGGCCTCACCCACCTGAGCCCCCCTCGCTCTGTTCTCTTCCCCAGGGAGATAATGGCAACGGGGCTGCTGGAACCAAAGCCCTCTCTGGAGGGGCAGGTAAAGAACGGAGGGCCTGGGGCCAGCGCTCGAGGGCTCTACCACCCCTAGCTGGGGTTCCTTGGTATCTAGGCAGTTAGCTACAAAGTGGGTTCCAGGCCCTGCTGTCCCTCAGACCTCTGCCCCCATGGTGATGTTGTCTGCTTCCAGCTTCCCGGTCAGCAGTGAGGTATACTCGTTCATTCTCTCCCGGCACAAGCGTCCACCCTGCACCTCCTGTGTGCTGCCCTCAGAGCGCCACATGCAGACGCTGCCCAGCTGGGACACAGAGAAAAGAGCTCCAGAGTCAAGTCCCTGATGCAGCAGGCGACCTGGGCAATTTTCTTTATCTCTAAGGGATAAAGTGACGCCCCTATTTAGCCCTTCGCTGTGCCGCTGACTCACCGTGTGACAGGACAGTTCTCTTTGCCTTTATGAGACAGAGGATGGAGCTCACACTTTCTGAGCATCTCCTGTGTGCCCTGCCTTGGCCCATGTTTGATCAGTGAGGAGACAGGCCCACTGGAGAGAGGAGAGAATAATAACAGCTGTAAAGGATCCAGCTCCGACTGCGTGCCTGGCCAGGCGTGATCTCTTTCAGTCCTTGGGACAGCTCTGAGATGGGCCCTGTTATGGGGCAGTAAGAGATGAGGCAGCTGGGGCTGAGAGGTTGGATAACCAGGCCACGGTCACATAGCCAGGAGGGGGCAGGGGCAGGGTTCAAATTCGCACGGAGGTGCCTCTGGCGGCAAAGCCCCAGTGCCTCTGATGCTCCTCGCTGGCGCGGGCGTGGGTTTCCAAGCGCCAGCCTTGGTGGTGGGCGTGGCTGTGGGAAGCCCCGCCTCCTTTCCCCCATCTGGGCAGGGAGCGGGGTTGGAGCCCACCGGCTTTCTGAAGTGCAGCTTCTTCACCTGGGTGTGAGCCCCAGCCTGCCTCTGCCGGAGTCTCTCCTGTGGCCCCACCTCGCTCACAGCCTGTACAAATATTTGAGGAGGGCTCCTGGGCTGACCAGGACACCTCCTCTTGCCCGGCGTCATGCGGTCTCCCTGGTTACCTGAGTTTGCCCTGTGTTTGCGATGATGAGAAAGCCACCGGGCTGGGGCTGTAGGATTGATGGGATGCCGATTTATGCAGCGTCTCCTAATACTGTCTCCCGTCACACACATCCTGTGCGCCCACCACACCAGGCCACTCACTGTCCCCACGTGCCCTCTGCCTGGAATGCCCCTCTTTGCACCCTCCCGCACCTGCCTCTGGAAATCCCACCCATGCTTCCCAGGACCCTGCATTGGAAATGTGAGTGGGTTGAGTGGAAATGACACATCTGCCCCAAAGTGGGGTCTTCCCTTGCTTCCTGGATCTCTGTGTCACCATAGTCACAAAGTGTGTGCCTGACTCTGGGATGAATCAGACCTGCCCTGCCCCTTTCTTTGAGGTAACTAGGGCCTGAACAGGACAGCAGCTCACATGTCCTTCATGCGTGTTCATGCCTTGTTACTAAGTGCAACTTCGAGCTTGCAGAGCTCAAAGACCAGAGCCACAGCCACTTGTGCCCTCTACAGAGCAGGGCACCTAGTAGGTCCTCAAAAAGGTGTTCTTTCATTATTTTGTGAGCAAGCAAGAATTAAAGGAGTGAATATGGTTCTGTGAGAGCAGGGACGTCTCCTAGCACTGCTGTTTCTACAGTACTTAGAGCAGTGCTCAGTAAGCACTAATAGGGACCCATGCTCTTACTACATGCCCAGTGCTATTCTAATACATTAACTCGGCTCAGCGCCTGTGGCTAAAGTGGCTAAGGTGCCAGCCATGTACACTTCAGGTGGCAGGTTCAAATCCAGCCTGGGCCCACCAAACAACAATGATGGCTGCAACCAAAAAATAGCCAGGCGTTGTGGCGGGCGCCTGTGGTCCCAGCTACTTGGGAGGCTGAGGCAGGAGACTCACTTGAGCCCAGGAGTTGGAGGTTGCTGTGAGCTGTGATG
>CAUYTI010134464.1:0-29828 GCA_963575145.1 Galago senegalensis | reverse complement strand
CTATTTTTTGGTTGCAGCCATCATTGTTGTTTGGCAGGTCCGGGCTGGGGATTCGAACCCGCCACCTTAGGTGTACGTGCCTGACGCCTTAGCCGGTTGAGCTATAGGCGCCAAGCTGAACATAAATTTTAGTGTCCTGTTTCTTTAGGCAACACGCCACTAAAAAAATATTACTATTAGTTGAAAGATGCTGTCTCTGAAAACAAGTCTCTTGTTCTAAATTTGCAAAATATCTCAGTATGAAAATATATTTGACATACATTGATGTATTTATGAGACACAAATTTAAGTCTTTAAATTTTGAAGGGGTCACAAAATGAATTATTTAATTGAAGCTATAAAAGAAGAGGCAGCATAATTGACAAAATAATTAGGAAAGGATATTTAGCATATTTCAAAAGATTTAAAACAGGAGGAGCAGGGCACTTTACAAAAAGTTGTATAGGAAATAAAATTCTCAAACTATAACTAAAAATGTAACATTACAGAATATCTTATAAAATACAGACGTAGAAATATAAAAGGACTGTGTATGCTAGAAGTCTGAAGACTTTGAATAATGACCAGATATTTGGGTTTAAATTTATAGTTTCTGGGTATGAAAATCATATTATTATGCACACCTTTCAAATCAGTGGGCAGTATTCCTATTAACCATGTATAGTATGATCTTCTACAAAGTCTTTGTAGGTACATGTGAATTTTGATACATTCATAAAAATATAATGATATTTAGGACATCACCACAAACATTTTACATTTCTTCTTGCTTTTCTAGCTATTTAGAAATACATGGCAAATGATTAACTGTAGTAAGCCTACTGTACTATAGAACACTAGAATAGAACTTAGTCCTTCTATTGACCTGTATGTTAGTACCCATCAACCAACTTTTCTTCCTCCCCCAACCCTCACCTTCCCCAGGCTCTGTTAATCACCATTCTACTATTTCCACAATATGGTATCAACTTGTTTAGCTTGCACATGAAGGAAAGTCATGCAGTAGTGTCTTTCTGTGCCTGGCTTACTTCACTAAACATAATGACCTACAGTTCCATCCATGTTGTTGCAAACATCAGGATTTCGTTCTGTTTTTTAGTAGCTGAATAGTATTCCATTGTGTATATAGACCACATTTTTTTTACCTATTCGTCTATTAATGGACACTTAGTTTGCTTCTGTTATCTTGGCTATTGTGAAGAGTGCTGCAGTAAACATGGGAGTACAAGTATGCCCTTTGATATACTGATTTCCTTTCTTACTGATAAAGCTGGATTATATGGTAGTTCTATTTTTAGTTTTTTGAGAAAATCTCATACCGTTTTTCATAATGGCTGTACTAATTTACATTCCCAACAATGTATAAGAGTTCTTTCCCAACGTTTGTAATCTTTTTGATGATAGTCATTCTAACAGGTATCATTTCCTTGTGGTTTTTATTTGCATTTCCCTGATAATTAGTAATGCTAAGCAATTTCTCATATTTCTTGGCCACTTGTAGGTCTTTGAGAGATGTCTGATGAGATCTTTTGCCCAGTTTGATAAGATTATCATTGAGGTTTTTGCTGTTGAATTGGTTGAGTTTCTTATATTCTGATTATAAGCCCCATGTCCAGTGAATAATTTGCAAATATTTTCACCCATCCTCCAGGCTATCTCTTCAGACTATTATTTCCTTTGCTATGCAGAAGCTTTTGATTTAATACAGTCCCACTTTTTTTAGTAGTTCAGATGGACATACTTACATTTTTCTTTGGGATATTCCCAAGAAAAATTTTTGAGTCAAAGAATGTATTAAATCCTTTAAGAAAAGTATACCACCTTAACTGAACTTTACTGTAAAGTTACCATTTTCATATTGTTCTGCTAAATGAAATCTACAGCTCAATATAACTTGGCTTAGGAATGAGGCCACACAGCAGGAAGTGGGCAGTGGGTAAACCAGCAAAGTTTCATCTGTATCTACAAAAGCTCCCCGTTGTTGGCATCAACACCTGAGCTCCACCTCCTGTCCTGACACCACCTCCCACCAAAATCAGTGGAAAAATTATCTTTTATTAAACTGGTCCCTGGTGCCAGAAAGGTGGGAGATCTCTGGCATAATCAATTGAAAATTTAAGATATGTATCTGATAATATCTGGTAAAAAATAATCTGATAACTAAACCTCTTTATTTCTGAGAAAAAATGGTTTGAACTATTTTGCTTGGTTCTATCCTTTTTTGTTATTTTACACATGAATTAATTTATTTAACAAATTAGTTCCTGAATGTTATCTTTGTGCCAAAGGTTTTCCATACACTGGAAGAACAAGGTCTCCATTCTCACCAAATTTCCATTCTATTGCAAAAAAACAGTAAAAGTAAACAGTATAATTTGAGGCTTTGGCAAGTATTGTGAAGGAAATAACACAGGAAAATATGATAGAGTTATAAGACAGACACATGTGAGTTTATGGGAACGTTAAGTAGTGTGGCCAACAAAGCCTTCTCTCTTATCTTCTTATCAGGAGATTATATGTGATAGTTTTTAGTAGATATGAATGATAATAGGGAACCAACATTCCAGAGGAAGAGATTTTCAGACAGACGGAATAGCAAATGAAAATGTTTTGAGGTAAGAACAAAATTACTTTGAAGTATAGTAAGTATGCTTGTGTGACAAGATCTTGGTAAGCATAAGAGAAAGTAGTAGCAATATGAATATGCACTTAACAGAAAATTCTGATTAACGTGAAAAGATATATTGTTTATTAAAACTAAGCTTCAGGATACACTGAAACTTTATTTTATACATTTTCCTAAATCCCTTAAGTAAATTTTTTTTTTTTTTTTTTTTGGTGACAGCGTTTCACTTGGTTGCCCTTGGTAGAGTGCTGTGGCGTAGCAGCTCACAGCAACCTCAAATTCTTGGGCTTAAGCTATTCTCTTGCCTCAGCCTCCCAAATTAGCTGGGACTAGAGGTGCCTGCCACAATGCCCAGCTACCTTAAGTACATTTTTAATAAATTGTATAACACATACTTAGAAAAGCTTACATAGCTATGTAACTCAAGAAACGTTTACAACTATTATGTATTTGTAAAAATTAAAAATTAAGGAAAAATGTTTATAAACAGAACACACCAATGTAATCCTTCTGCAAAGAAACAGAACATAATCAGCACCTCTAAAGTGCCTGTACTCATGCCCTCTTGCAATCCCTTCTCCCATGCTACCTCTTTTTTCTCTTGCTCAACATTGTTTGTGAAAGTTTCACTTATATCTTTAGAATACTTTTTGTACTTCATTTCTATCATTATAGATATAATTATATTGCCTGAACATAATTACATTACAGCAGTTTGTTCATTCTATTTTAAATACAGAAAGTAATAAGAATTGAGTTGTTGCCAATTTAGAAACAATTCTCCTAATGAAGGGTTTTATACATGTATTTGGTAATGTATGCATGCATTTTGGTTGGGTAATAGTAGGAGTAAAATTGCTGGATTATAGGCTGTGCATATATTCAGTGTATTCTGTCAGACATTTTCAGAATGGTTATACAGTTTATTCTTTCCATAGCACTATTCCAGTTGCTCATTGTTGCCAGTGTTTGGTATTGTCAGTCTATTTCCTTTTAACCATTTCAGTTGTAACTTTCCATTTTTTCTTAATGTGTGAAAAGAAATAAAATACCTTTGGCTATTTTGACAGCTCTTTGTGTGCAGTGCTTATATATTGCTGATTTTTTCTTTAAGATTACTCGTCTTAACTGCCTTATAGGAGCTCTATAAATATTTGGGTAAAAGTTCTTTTTAAGACATATTGGCTTGCCTTTTCATTCTTTAATGATGTCTTTGGGTGAACCTAAGTTCTTAATTTTAATGTACTTCAGCTTAAATTTTTTATTAAAGTTAGCCATTTTTCAACTCTTTTGACAAAATTTTTCTTTACATGTAATAAAATGTATATTCATTTTTTCTTCTGTTTTACTTTTTTACATTTACATCTACAGTACATTTGGAGCTTTTGTGTGTGTGGTATGTTAGGACTCAGATTTTTTTCCCCCCTCCTATGGCTATTCAGTTGAATCTGTATTACTCGTTTAAAAAATACTTTTCCCCACTGTATTACAATATCATCTTTGTCATAAATCAAATCCACCAATCATACATATATGTATGTGTCTATTTCTAGGCTCCTTTTTTCCCACTTTTATTTTTCCTGTGATTAGGGCTTTAAATTATCAGATTTTTAGTCAGAAATTGGAATTCTTTTCATTGTAATTTTAGAAAATTTTCTGTTTTAACTGGAAAAAAATTAATTCTATTTTTGTTCATAGTGCCTTTCTAAAAATAGTTTATTTTTGTACCTTCATGGAATTAAAACCCAAGAAATCAGGTCTTTTAATCTAATTATTTGCCTTCATTCTTTCTTGCATATCTCATTTCCCTTCTGAATATGTGTTCTTTCCATAGTATAACACACCCTTAACTATAATATCTTTCAGTGAGGATGTCTTATTGGTAAAATTGTGAGTTTTTGATTCTATTTTTGCATGTATTCTATTACAGAATTGTAGATTATGACTTACATTTTCCTTATATTATTATTATCCTGTTGATTTGTGCCTTCCTTTGAGGTAATATTTCCTTTTTGTTAATTGTTAATCAGATCTTCTATTTTTCCTTGGTATCTTGCAACAGTGTGATTTGATTGCAAAGTAAATTTTCTTTGCTTCTGGAATTCCAGAGTTGAACATTCCTAATTCCACCTTCGTGTTTCTTAACTTTTCTTCTATATGTTCTGTATCTTTGATTCTGGGTTATTTACTTAGGCTATATTTAATATGCTACTTGACTTATTTGTTTAGTTTTTAATTTTAATGACCATGACCTGATTTCTAGAAATTCTGTCTTCTTTCAAATTTGCTCATTTTGGACTTCTTTTCACTTTTTAAAATAATTTTGAATATGATATGTATATTTTTAAGAATGATTTTAAATTGTATAAATTAAATATTTATGTAACATAAAATATAAATACCATATATAAATTAAATTTAAATGCATACACCTGATAATACAAATATTTGAGGCTTTTTTGCTGCTGAATTTACTAACACATGGTGACTTTAGTCCCTTTTGTTTTATAATTTTGGTTGCAATTTTAAACAGACTTGTTCTTACGTTTTTGGGTTCTTTTGGCAGGTTTTTTTTTTGGCCTGGGCTAGGTTTGAACCCACCACCTCTGGCATAGGGGGCTGGCGCCCTACTCCTTTGAGCCACAGGCACTGCCTGGGATTTTTTTTTTTTTTTTGATACAGAGGCTTACATTGTCATCCTTGGTAGAATGTCGTAGCATCTTAGCTCACAGGAACCTCAAACTCTTGGGCTCAAGCAATTCTCTTGCCTCAGCCTCCCAAGTAGCTGGGACTACAGGCGTCCACCACAATGCCTGGCTATTTTAGAGATGAGGTCTTGATCTGGCTCAAGCTGGTCTCGAACCTGTGAGCTCAGGTAATCCGCCTGCCTTGGCCTCCCAGAGTGCTAGATGACAGGGGTGAGCCACCATGTTTTTGTACAGGCTGGACTAAGAGTTTATTCTTCCATTGCTGTGTTGTATTTTGCAACACAGAAAATCTGATCTAGAATGACTATATTAACTTCTTTATTGATTTTTCTAGTTAGGTAGTAATCCATGGAGATTTAGGAATAGGACAGTGGGGAAAATTTAGGGCATTGTTCTTAATGCAAAACTCACGTACAGCCCTCTTGTCTTCCTTTCTTTTAGGGTATTAAGTCTTCATATTTTTCACAGTGATATAGAATTGCATTTCTAATTCTTTACCGGTTGACCCAAGGTCCTCTATCCTCTATCCCACCTATTAAACGCCAAACCCTTTGGTTATAGGGTTATATAATTTCTTTAACTCAAAAAAATAGATGAGTTGCACACAATGTTTATAAGTGCATTCACAGTAGGGAGTGGGCATTGTCAGTATTATCACCAATCACATAAAATCAAAGATACAAATACATTGAAGAGTAAGTGCTTCTTGCTGTTGTATGTTTTCATTAATTTTTGCTCGTCATGTATCTTTCTATATGCTGCATTTTTTGAGTTTAATTTGCTACCCTGTTCTGACTTCTTGAACTGGCATTTAAATCATGCTATATCTCTGCTCCCCGCCTCCCATTATAGAATACATTCTGATAGATACATTTAAGGCCACAAAATCCCTTTTAGGTACAACTTTAACTTTATACTACCAGTTTTGTTTTTATTACACTCAAGTTTAACTATCTTTTCATTCTCTTGATACACAGGTTATTGAGGAAAGAATTTTCTGAATTTCCAAAATCATGTGACTTTATTCTAGTTTTATTTTTCTCATATATTTCTCAAAGAAATTTGAATTTATTCACTATGCTCTCAGGATTCTCTCCACTATTAGTCTAGAAATAATGTCCAAGTAAGTTTTCCTCATTTCTTTCCTTTGTTTCTATGATTGTTGTCTTGTGCTACCTATTTTCCAATCTCTAAAAAAATGTTTTTCAAGCATGTTATTTTATTCTAAGGTAACTAATATTAGTTACTCCATTACCACCTAAACAAAAATCTCTTCAAAGAATTTTTTTTCTTAATTTTAAATTTACATATTATTACTACATAAGCATTTTTTTGTGCGTGTGATATATTCATTAGATATTTATTTTGGCCTAACCACATTTGCTTTTTTCATGTATTCTTCTTTAGTGCAGGGCTGCAGATGAGTTTTCTTAGGTTTTCATTCTTCAGAAATATCTTTACCTTTATTCTTTTTTCTTCTCTATTTTACTTTTAACTTTATTCTATCCACGAGATGACTGGGGATTCATCTTCATTCTTGCAGAATAATTTCACTGTATAGAAATTCTATGTTGGGCCATGTGTTGTAGTGGCTCACATCTGTTGTCACGGAACTCTGGGAGACTGAGGCAGATGGATTGTCTGACTTCAGGAGTTCAAGACCAGCCTGAGCAAGAGCGAGACCATGTCTGTAGAAAATAGCTGGTCATTGTGGCAGGTGCCTGTAGTCCCAGCTACCAAGGAGGTTGAAGCAAGAGAATAGCTTCAGCCCAAAAGTTTGAGGTTGCTGTGAGCTGTGATGTGATGGTACTCTACCGAGGGCAACAAAGTAAGGCTCTGTCTCAAGTAGAGAAGAAAGGAGAAGAGAAATTCTAAATTGGCAGACATTTTCTTTGAAAATATTTCATTGTCTTCTGGTTCCCATTATTTCTGTTACAAAGTCTGCTGCTATTTCAATTGTTGTTATTTTTAAATTTCCCTTTCTCTCTCTCTTTTTTGTCTATCCAGACTTAGGAATTTTCTCTTCATTTTTCAAGTGTTTTATTATGATATTCCTACACATTTTCATTTTCTGTCTTAGAATTTATAGCACTTCTTAAATCTGTAATATGACATCTTTCATTTGTTTTAGAAAATTATCTGCCCATTCTGTCTCTTTACTTCTTCAGGAATTATATGCATATTAGAAATTTCCTCTGTCTATTGTCTCATACACTATTTATATTCATCCATTTCTCTTTATACTTCATATACTTCAAACATGGTTTTTTCTGCCCTCTTTTCTAGTTTATTAATTCTCTCTTGAGTTGTATATAGTCAGTTCTTGAACCTATCCATTGAGTTCTTAATTTCAGTTCTGTTTTTCAGTTTCAGGATTGAACTTTTATTCTTGTAGTTTTCATTTCTTTGCCAATATTTTTAGTCTTTATTTCCTTATTAACTTACTTTTATTGACTTGTTATCTGTGGTCATTTTAAGTTTCTTTTCTGATATCTTTAATTGAATTCCTGTGGCTCTTTTTCATGAGTATTGAACATTGTTTTTTTAAATATGTCTAGGTTTTTTTTTTTAATTGCTACCAAAAGTTTTTTGTTTTGTTTTTGAGATAGAGTATCACTTTTGTCCCCCTGAGTAGAGTGCTATGGCATCATAGCTCACAGCAACTTCATACTCTTAGGCTCAAATGATTCTCTTGCTTCAACTTCCCAAGTAGCTGGGACTACAGGCATCCGCCACAATGCCTAGTTACCAAAAGTTTTTATTATGTGTTTTGTGTGCAGTGGATCCTTGGGTACTGTTTTGAAGCCGGTGAGCCTTTCTCTCACACTGATCGTTTTAAATGTGAAAGAACTTTGATTTCCTCACCTCCTCTGCCAAATCCCAACTATTTTAAAACATACATACCATAGTGTTTAGAAATTCAGAGTGAACTAATAGCCCATATGCTTCTTTATTAGCCTATAAGTAACAGTTAAGTGTCATAGGGAAAGTTCATTTTATACAGATATATCAGCATTAAAGCATTTGTTTTTTACCCTGAAAAAGAATATTGAACAATTGAGTGGAGTTTGACTCATCTCTTCCCATGTATGGATCAAAAACAATTGTAGGTATGGAAAAGTGGAAAGCCACTTAAGTGCCTGGATTATCAACTTAGGAACATGCAGTTCTACCACTTGCTATGTCTCAGGAGTGTCTATAAACAAACAGGATTACTGTGATTATATGCAATTTGCAAGTGATTTTAATACTTCCAATAATTTTCAAGTATTCACTAGCATAAACACTATTTCTTGATATTCTTAATGGCTATAAAGTGATTGGAAAGTATCTGTGATTCATATTGGTAACAAAGGTCACAGGTACTGCTAATATTACCCTGGTTCATTGCTTAACTTTCAGAGATGAAGAAAATGCTAAAGAAATGCTTGATTTCAGTTCCAGTTTAATGAAGATAAAGATACTGTTTTTTCCTACCATGCAAGTCCTAATTTCTTTCATAGACTTTTTAGGGGTTTGTAGTTCCTAGGTTATGAACCACTGATCATTCAACAAAAAAAGAGCAAACCCATTTATCACTGGGCAAGACCTATAAACGGAGTCTTCTTCAAAGAAGACAGATGGATGGCTAACAAACACATGCTCATCGTTCCTAATTATCAGAGAAATGCAAGTCAATACCACCTTGAAATATCACCTACCCCCAGTGGGCTATTCTCTTCTATAAAGGCCCCAAACTGCAGATGCCAGTGAGGGGGTGGAGAAAAGGAAACATTTTTAAACTGTTGGTGGGATTGCAAACTAATGCAGCCTGTTTGAAGGGAAGTATGGAGAATCCTCAGAGAACTAAAAGTAGACCTTCCATTTGATCCTGATTATGAGATATCTAACTAGAAGAAAAAGTAATTTTACCATAAGGACATATGCACAAAAATGTTTATTGCAGCTCAGTTCACAATGGCCAAGATGTGGAACCAACCAAAGTGCCCACTTACACATGAATGGATAAATAAACTGTGGTATATATATACCATGGAGTACTATTCAGCCATAAAAAGATGATGACTTTACATCTTTTGTATTAGCCTGGATGGAGTTAGAGGACATTCTGCTTAGTAAAGTATCACAAGAATGGAAAAGCAAGAATTCAACTACTCAATGCTAATATGATATCAGTAAATGAATAACTACACATCTACACAAGAGAAAAACACAAACTCAAGTAGGGGAGCATATGGGAGGAGGAAGGAGAATTGGTATGCTGTCACCTAATAGTCATAATATAAGGGTATATGGCACAATTCCTAAGTGAGGGGCATAGCTGCAACGTGGACTTTACCCTATAAATACAAACAAAGTTACCTAATTGTATTCATATTGATCTGAAATTTTTTAAAAACCCACTGGCTGGTGCCCGTAGCTCAGTGAGTAGGGGGCTGGCCACATAATATACTCCGGCTGGCAGGTTCAAGCCTAGGCCAGGCCTGCTGAACAGCACTGACAATTACAACAAAATAAATAGCCAGGTGTTGTAGTGGGCACCTATAGTCCCAGCTACTTGGCAGGCTGAGGGACGAGAATCACTTAAGCCCAAGAGGTTGCTGTGAGCTGTGATGCCATGGCACTCTACCTAAGGTGACATAGTGACACTCTGTCTCAAAAAACAAAACAAACAAAACCACTAGTCATAAAATGATACCCTATTATATAAAATATTTTAAACTATAGAAATCAAGCATTTATGCCAGAGAATTAAATTCATAGAATGTAATATCCACGTAAACTAAAAACAATTAAAAATGTTACAATTTTAGGTTATCTGTGACTATTTTTAAAGTAATCGTTTCAGATCATGAGAGTTAAATATAGTAATTTCTCATTACAGTTTTGGAAAGATATTGTTGATGATAATGAAGTTCGTGACCTCATTTCTGACAGAAACAAGTCTCATGGTAAGTCAATGAAAGCAAAATTATTAAACAATTTTTAAGTGTGAATAATAAGCAAAATATCAATTTAAGTAAAATATGTATTTTCTGTTGCAGAAGGTACATCAGGAGAATGGATTTGGGAATCTTTATTTCATCCACCTCGAAAGCTGGGCATTAATGATATTGAAGGACAGCGGGTACTTCAGATTGCAGTGATTTTGCGAAATCTTTCCTTTGAGGAGGGCAATGTTAAGCTCTTGGCAGCTAATCGTACCTGTCTTCGTTTCCTATTACTTTCTGCACATAGTCATTTTATTTCTTTAAGGCAATTAGGCCTTGATACATTAGGAAATATTGCAGCTGAGGTAAGCATGTGACAGTAATTTAAAATAGTTCTGTAGTTAGCACATTAATTTTAAAAGTTTAGGATGTGGCATTTTATAGTTGCCATATTTACAGAATATTAAATGCATAGATATATTTTATGCTAAAAGTGGCAATATAGAAGTATCACAAATTTTTGTGGAAAAAAATATTTGAAATGATGCTTCAAATTCATTGGTGGCTAGTGTTGGAATAATTACATTTTTTGAAGAATGCAACCTTGTCCTGTTCGTTTTTATTAAACTTGAAATACACAGCTCTGAAAGAAGCATACCTTAGTGGGAGTGTTCTTTTTTCCTTACAGCTTTTATTGGACCCGGTTGACTTCAAAACTACTCATCTGATGTTTCATACTGTTACAAAATGCCTAATGTCAAGGGATAGATTTTTAAAGATGAGAGGTGAGCAGTCACTTAAGTTTTTATTGTCTCAAGGGAACAGATTTTCATTTGTTACAAAGCAACATATGTGCATATGTGCGTGTGTTTCAGGCATGGAAATTTTGGGAAATCTTTGCAAAGCAGAAGATAATGGTGTTTTAATTTGTGAATATGTGGATCAGGATTCATACAGAGAGATCATTTGTCATCTCACTTTACCTGATGTGCTGCTCGTAATCTCAACACTTGAGGTGCTATATATGCTCACTGAAATGGGAGATGTCGCTTGCACAAAAATTGCAAAAGTAGAAAAGAGCATAGGTAAGACTGGGCAAAAAAAATTTGAATTACTTTCTTTGCGAAAAAATACCTAATATGGTGCTATACAAAAACCTTAATTGATAGTGGGGTTTTATGTTTTATTTTGAGGTGCTTATTTACATTATTCTTTCTATCTGTTTTGGATAAGGAAGGTTTTATATCGAGACCAGGATTATGTGGCAATCAGCAGTCAATCCCTATTTCTTCTTTTTATTCCTATTGTTAATGTATCAGATTTGAAATTGACAAAACTTCTATGTCTGACTTCTCTGGGAGCAGGTCTTTCTGTTTCATATGGTCTGCCACTACTATTAAAAGCTAAGTGAAGGGCAGCGCTTATGGCTTAAAGGAGTAGGGCACTAGCCCCATATGCCATAGGTGGCTGGTTCAAACCCCGCCCTGGCAAAAAACAGCAAAAAAAAAAAAAAAAAAAAAAAAGCTAAGTGAAACAGGCTTCCTTCTTTTCCTAGAAGTGCTAATATTGGCACTATCCTTAAAAGTTAATGAACTCATTCTACTCATCCTTAAGAGTTGTCAGTTTTAAACACACTTATTAAAGCATTTTACTTAGTAATTAAAATGATGTCCTTCTTGGAAATAAATTTTAAAATTAGAGTTACTAAAGAGTTAGCTTGAAAATTGCTATTACTGAGAAATTAAGATAACACTTTCTTATTAGCGGTTCCGAAATGTAGATCTGTGTCAGAATCACTTTGGAAGCTTATAAGAACAGCTAGCCTCCACTACAGAGCTACTAAATCAGTCTTCAGAGATTGAGCCTAAAAATCTTTTTTAAAGATCCCAGATAATTCTGATGTGCATTGATTTCATGGGTTGGCATTTAAGAAGCAGTATTCTGTACAACATATGTTCATCAGCGAATGCATTGTTTAATAATGTTATTGACTAATAACTATTGGTTTTTAAATTTATTTTAGACATGTTAGTGTGTCTGGTTTCTATGGATATTCAGATGTTTGGCCCTGATGCACTAGCCGCAGTAAAACTTGTCGAGCATCCGAGTTCCGGTCATCAAGTTTTATCTGAAATTAGGCCACAAGCTGTAGAGCAAGTCCAAACCCAGACCCATGTAGCATCTGCCCCAGGTTAGTGTCTTTACATGTTCTTTTCCAGTATGTTTATGTGTGTCTAAGACTTAATACTAAGGATAAATTTCAATACGCAGTATAAGTAACTGATATTTTAGAGTAGGCCAAAGAAGAATTTGCATGTTACCCTAATTTCTTAGATATTATACATTCCAGGGGTAGCAGGATCCAGATGAACCAGAGAAAGAATAGTGTAGGGGGTATATCCAGTTGAGAAGGATTTAGAGGAATGTGGGGGATTCAGTATTCCCAATTGTGAGATCAGTAAGAAGTGCTCCAATAGGCTTATTTTTTGTGATTTAAGTGATGGGAAATTGTGACATACCAGCAATAGGTTAATCACATATTACCATATAATTTTCTCAGGTGAGCAGTAGGATGCCTAAGTACCCTTATCGCTTCTCAATCTCTCTGACCCAATACCTAGAATCCAAGCCTGTAAGCAGACACACTTGCATGTGTATAAACACATCCAAGCATATACACTTGCACGTGTGCATCCTTCCTAGAGTCCTTTGGTTCAGTTCTGTTTTAACTCCACTGTAATTGCAAATGCAGACATGTCTAATGACCAGCCTTCTCTTTAGTCCTTGGATTTCTTTCTCCTGACTCTCTCCTGACTCATTATGAGTCATTACTTTTCTATTTTAACACTTCCAGCCTTTTTGTAGAGTGCTTTCTCTACCTTTGTCCTAACAATCCATCTTTCACTTTACTTGCCCTTCTACTTCTTACCCTCTCACCTGCTGTCCCCAAAACACTTTTTTTCCTTGTATTTTTTTAATAGAAATTGCTTTTTTCCTAAGTTAATCTCACCTCTCATATTGCAGTTAATATGGAGGCTGTATAGAATGAATTTCTTTAACTTCTTACTCTTTTACTTACAGACTTATTAGCATCTGAACTTACTTTCCTTTAGCTTCTGCTTGTCTCAAAGAGTTGCTAACTTCTGAATTTGTGCTCTGAATATCAGTCCTTCCCATCTCCTCATTCCTATATCTTTTTTTTTGTTGTTGTTCCCATATCTTATTTTTCTTTTTTTACATGCTTTTTTCTTTCAGCTAGAAATACATTCAGTTCTTTCTCATCTACCTTAGTATCTGCAAACCAAAAATCTCATTATTCTTAATCTTTAGCTAATATATCCATTTGTTCACAAGTCCTGTTGAATCTTCCTAAATACCCTAGCCTTGTCAATTGCCAGTGCTTATGAGTTGGTTCACATTCTCATCATATTTCTCCAGCTATTTCTTCTCACATTCATCCGTGGTGTATTAAAATTATATACTCTATTTATGCAAAGTGTGTAATATGTATCACATATTTCATTGATTTCTATTAATGTCCTTCTGAAGTATGTGGGTAGAATGATAGCCTATGTTACTTTAATTTACTTGAATCCACCTAACAGAAGTGGACAAATTATAGAAGGCAAAAAATGGGTAATTCTGACTGCCAGTCTACTCAGAGTTTTCATTCACAGGTAATAAAAGTTAAACAGCCAGGTCATACCCATGTTTGACCAGAGTACTGGTCTGTTTGATCAGAGTAGGAATGGTTTCTCAGCCTTCACAAATAAATCAAACAGTTTATTTTGCTGGTTGACTGGGTAGTGAGGATATGTTTTTCTTCAGAGAAGACACTGAAGATTAAGTTAATTGAAGGCCATAAAGAAGTAGATGATTAGACAAATTATCAGTATATACACTGAACTATAATGAGCCATTTGGGAATATGCAATGGTGATTATGATGAAGGCTATTTTTGCTGTATGGTTGACCATTGACTTTAATAGGTCTATTGACAAGTCAATTAATGACCCTACATTCTCTAATCTAAGATTTGGTCCTCATTTGGCAAATGGACAAATTTAAACATTGAGAGCTTATTCATTTATTTAGTAATTCATTAATAGAGATAGGAGTAGAGATAGGAATAGGTCCCTAGGGACCTAAAAGATTTAACTTTGAGCTGGAAAGTACTTTATTACTTATGCTGTCCCTAAATGACAACTTTAAATTATTTGATTAGTTATACTTAGTATGATTAGATATACATTAGTATGATCTCCCCTCTGCCTCCCATAGTTTGATATTGCACTCTATGGAATGGTCACCTTCAAACTTTCTCTCATTTACCTCATTCCTATGAAAATTTTTATAATCTTTCATCTATGCTTAGGTTTATAGCTAAATTTCTTCAACATAATTTAATTGCAAAGAATATATTTTTTGATATATATTAAACTGAATTTTAAAAATAAAATAGTTGCACTGCCTTTTGTAGTTGGTAGAATCTCTTCATAATATCATCCATTTAGAAAATACACAGCCGGCTCGGTGCCTGTGGCTCAAGTGGCTAAGGCGCCAGCCACATACACCTAAGGTGGCGGGTTTGAATCCCCAGCCCGGGCCCGCCAAACAACAATGATGGCTGCAACCAAAAAATGGCCAGGCGTTGTGGCGGGCGCCTGTAGTCCCAGCTACTTGGGAGGCTCAGGCAGGAGACTGGCTTGAGCCCAGGAGTTGGAGGTTGCTGTGAGTGTGATGCCATGGCACTCTACCCAGGGGGATAGCTTGAGGCTCCGTCTCAAAAAAAAAAGAAAAAAAAATAGAAAATGCACAGCCTCTTTAACATCAGAAATTTTATATCTCTTTTTTACCTTGAGCTCATATTTCAGTATCCTCACAGAATTTGATACTAATATGTATTTTATGTTTGAAATTCTATTATTCATTCCCCTATTAATACATTTTAGCTATAAAATAAATATTATGTTTTGAAATTTCTTAGTTATTCTATAAAGCCATGTTTAAAAATTTATCATTAGATGTTTTAGTAAAAAAACAGTACACTAAACAATAGTAAATATAAGCTTTTATAAGTAATTATTAAACAAAAAGAAAAATTATTACAAGTACATCTCTTAATAAGATGAATGGGACTTTCCCCTCCAGTCCTGTAGAAACTCTCTCTCCATGAATATTACATATTGCTAGCATGAAACAGGAATCAGCATTAGTTCTGTTTTCTTTGTATAGAGATAAATTGAAAACTCTAGTTCATATCAATAAATAGGTGAGGATGGAATTTATAGTTCTTTGAATTTCTTCAGAATTATCCAACAAGTATTAAATTTATTTTTAATGATCATCTGACAACCTATGTTCTCCTTTTTTGTTGTTGAAATAAAAAAATTAACCAAGTACCTGACTTAAGAGTATTTGTAGCATAGGCATTAGATATAGATATTCTTTTTTAAGTTTCTAGAAAATTTGTAAAAAAGATATTAACAAGGTATGACTATAAATTATATTTACTATTCTTTTACTTAGAGGTTACTTGTGAAACCTAATATGTAGTATTCAAGAAGTTTTAGCCCAGGGGTTCTCAGGTTTTATGATACATCAGAATTGTCTGATGGACTTAACTAAAACTCAGATTTCTGGGATCCATAACCTGAATTATTGAATCAGGTAGAACCTGAGAATTTTCATTCCTAACAATTTCCTGTGAGATGCTGAAGCACCAGTTCCAAGGATTATACTTTGAGGATTACTGGGTTAGGAAAATTGAAATATTGCTAAAGACCAGTACAGTGTATTAAATGTCTGTAAAGTATTTTTTATTATGTGCTTCAAATATATTTTTGTGAAAACCATGGCACTACAGATTTACCTCATTCAGTTTATGAAAGATGCTACATAACCTGATGAAAGTAGTTTTTCTTATCAAGTCTTTTGCTTAATCAGATTCACTTTCTGTTACTTTCTTCAAAGTAATTCTATGACACCTTCTTTACCTTCAGAAGAGTTAAAGTTGCTGTGATTTTGTAATCTGAATGAAATAAGAGACTGTCACCTTAGATAATTCTGTGCTTTGCCTACCTAAGATTCTGCCTCAGAAGTAATGCATTCTTGGACAGTAGTTGAGAGATAGAGGAGGCAAGGACATTAAGCATAATTGTCATCACTCTATATTATCTGAATTCAGAACACACCAAAGGGTCTGAATACCTCTAATTTTGATGCCCAACTTTGTACGTAAGTGTAATGTATAAAACTCTAGGATTGACAGGAAACTCTACCATACTACCTTGGTTAAGAACCTTTGTGGACACCCAATTTTCTAATTCTCCCCTTGGTTTTCCAGAGATTTTTACATATAAACTACTCTAACCCTCGTAACAGTGTATGACATCAATGTAGAGTTACTTTTCCTCATTTATAGACAGAAATGTTAAATAATTTACTGGTGGCCACAGCTAGTGAGTGATGGAACTTTCTGACTCTAGAGTTGTGCATTTAACCATAATGTATAATCTTACAGTGCTGTAAAAGATAGATGAGAGTTAAGCCTTTTTATTTCAAAAATGGGAGAACAATTAGCAAAGAGAAGGTGATACTCTCAGGCAAAGCAGTTTTAGAAAGACTGCATATGAAAGACAATTACTTGGGAATGGATTCCTTTCAAAGTATAAGTGCCTTTATATCATTTGGAATGTCTTCAGAAATCTTGAGGGCAATTCTACTCAGGTAGTAGCTACTTTTTATAGTAATTATACACTTCCATTTGAAATTCTTAATTGTGACTTGATTATTTGTCTTTATGCATTGTTTATAAAATTGCTCATAATTTCTAATGTTCCATGAAATTGATTGTTAATTGATACAGGCGATTTCATGCAGAGGGTATTCTCTTTTTTCATAACATAAATGATGAAGGAAAGGGAAGATTTCTACATAAATTCAGCCCCTAGAGTAGTAATTTCTATACTGGTATCAAGTTAGAAAAAGAAAAAATAAGCTGGGTTTGCTTATCAACAGGAAAATGATTTGGGCTCTAATTATTACATTTGCTTAAGAAGCAGCATATTGGTGGTGCCTAGAGTTCAGTGGGTAGGATGCTGGCCACATACACCCAGGCTGGTGGGTTCAAATCTGGCCCTGGCCAGCTAAAGCAAGAATGTCAACTGCAACAGAAAAATAGCTGGGCACTGTGGTGGGCACCAGTAGTCCCAGCTACTTAGGAGGCTGAGGCAAGAGAGTCACTTAAGCCCAAGAGTTTGAGGTTGCTGTGAGCTGTGATGTCATAGCACTCTACCCAGGGTAACAGCTTGAGACTCTGTCTCCAAGAAAAAAAAAAAGAAGCAGAATATCACATTATGGCCTCCAATATATGTCAAACCTGGATTGAAATCCAGCACTTCTAAACAGAAGGCTTTCCAACTTTACCCAGCTCTGCTATCCCCAGCATGTATTCATCCATGGTCCTTAATCTCTGAGCTTTAGTTTTCTATCTGAAAATAGAGATAATTAAACTTAGACTTAAGTGAAGATTGAAATAGATAATATAAAAGGCTTAATACAGAGTAAATGTTTATTAAGTGGCTCTTAGTTATTATCCCAAAAAAAGCCTAGGGCCCTCATAAGAGGTCATGAGTATTTATGATAATTCACGGATTTGGCTGTGCTATAGAGTTCCTCTTATCCCAGTAATTTAGGAATGCGTTTGGTCTGTTTGAGAGTACTGAGTTTTGCTAAAATGTCATCTGACAAAAAGTGGGCATATTATATATGTTTAAAATACAAAATAATGCTGATTCAATGGTAAAACAGGATAATGACATTTAATTTTTATTTACAAATATATAAGATTCATAATGTTTATAATTTTATTACATGACTTATTTTTTCATGTTTTTATCTTTTGTATAATAGAGAAGAAAAGATAACATATTCATTTTCTACAGATAGCTTGTTAGAAAATAATAGATGATTTATTTCATTTATTGATTGGCCTTGACATTGTTTTAGAATGTATCATAAGTGAAATCTTAGAAATTGTTTTAAGGGCAGTGCCTGTGGCTCAGAGGAGTAGGGCGCTGGCCCCGTGTACTGGAGATGGCAGGTTCAAACCCAGCCCTGGCCAAAAACTGCAAAAAAAAAAAAAAAAATCATTTTAAGATTAATACGAGTACATTTTTACACAACCATGTTGCTTATTTTCAGGACAAAAAATATACTTCAAAATTATTTTCTTTTTTTAAAGACAGAGTCTCACCATGTCACCCTGGATAAAGTGCCTTGGTGTCTCAGCTCACAGCAACCTCAAACTCTTGGGCTTAAGTAATTCTCTTGCGTCAGTCTCCCAAGTAGCTGGGACTATAGGTGCCCGTCACAGCACCCAGCTATTTTTTTTGTTGCAGTTATTTAGCTGGCCCAAGCCGGGTTTGAACCTGCCACCCTCAGTGTATGTGGCTGGAGCCATAACCACTGTGCTACGGGTGCCGAGCAATACTTCAAAATTATTATTACAACAGCTCATCTATCCTTTTTTGTCCTCTCCTGAAAATTAATCTATAAAAAGTCTATTGTAAATGTAGGACTTTAAATTCATTCCATTTTGTCCATCATATTCCAAAACTTTTATATATGCCACTAGTACAGTTAATATTAATCTTTTTAAATTCAGAAGTGAAGTTGTAATTTCTGATGTATTCTGCTTCTGTCACTAAAATGAAAGATGCTTATTTACTATTATGTTGAAGTGAATCCTGGGCTGGTTATTTTAATCTCTTTGAACTTTATAAACTTTTCTTACCTACGTCTACTTCACAGAAGAATTAAATAAGAATATATGTAAAGTATCTAGTTCAGTGTCTGGCCCATGGGAATAATAGTTTATATTAGCTAAATTAGCCATATTATTATTATTTGAATGATTGTGAAGTTAAACAAAATAGTTTACATGAACCCTTGAAGACAGTGGCTGGTATAATATGTGCTCCATTATATATTAGCTTCCTTCTCAAATTTGTGTATATTTTCATATGTCCATACACCTTTTTAAAAAATACTTATTGTGAATATTAATTGGTTCAGTATCCATGAACTAAATATAGCATATAGTGACTAAGTTTTAAAAAAATGATGTAGCTAATGTATTTTTTTCTTTAGCTTCCAGAGCAGTTGTAGCACAGCATGTTGCTCCACCTCCAGGAATAGTGGAAATAGATAGTGAGAAGTTTGCTTGTCAGTGGTAAGTGGTTTATTTCTATTAAGGCTTTATCCTTGGGAAGAATAAAGCAAAAAGAAAAAAGAAATGTATTCACCAGTCATCTAGAATGTCTTATTCCACATTTTTTTTTAATTAGAGTAGACTATCACTTATACACAAAAAAAGACCATGTAAAGTCACTTCACCTGTGTATTGGAATAATTTGAAAGCAGAATATTCTCCAGAATTTTCAGAATTAAAGTAGCATGACTAGAATTTCATTAAATTGCACCATTTAATTTCTTTTCATAGTAAAATTTATGTTAAAAGTTACTTTGTAGAAAGTGTTGTCAGATTAAAATTAATGTTTTGTTAAAACTAAATTGGACTAACTTTAAGAAAATAAAACCAGATTTTGTTGTTAAATGTCCCTTCATTTCAATCCAAAGCAAACCTTCTTATTCATTGATAGTTAATTTTGCGTATGTGAGTAGTAAGGGGAAATTAATTAAATGATAGAATAACCAGTATGTCTGCCTTGAAATAAGCAACTGGACAATAATCTTTTCTTGAGAAGATTGAGTAGTCATATCTCAGCCACTTTTGGAAAAACCAAATGCTAGATTTCATTTGCTATAAATAGTTGCCTGTACCTTATTTATAAAGTTTAACTTAAATTATTTAGGAGAGTAACAGATTATAGTATAAGATCACTTTCTGGTAAATCTCACTTTAAAAATTTCTCTCCTTGATCCCTTTTCTCCCATTCTCTAACATTATTTGTCTTCCATTTCATGCTTTTGTCACTCTGTGTTTCGTGTTTTTGGTGCTTTCATATCTTTTCCTACAACAGTTTCTCCAGACTTTTCCACTTTGCTTAAGTCAGGTTTATGGTTTTAAATCTCTCTCATTATTTGCTTTTCCCTCACCTTCTGTACTTTTACACATTGGTCCCTTATACTTCAGGAGTTTCTTACAATAATATTTGGAAATGTTTGTCTTCTACCTTGCAACCAAATTGAAGATTATATCGAGTCTTTTTGAAATCTCAGTACAGAGAGGATTATGAAAATTGGAAAGAAGATACACAACAGTATAAAATCTGTGTGTGTCAAGTATACATTTGATCTTATAAATTCCAGTTACACATTTCTGCCAGTTCTTGGGAGAGGGGGAAGAGAATCCATTCTACAATGATTTTATCATAATTATTTGATTCTGTTTATAAGAAACAGCTACTAAGTTGGCCCATTATGTATAGTGAATTCTGAATAGAGTCATGTAAGGATAACTGAGTCTCCAATCCTGACTTATATGTGGAAGTCACTTTAAGCAAAAGACAAACTAAAGTTTGAATTAGTTAATAATGAATTAACATTAGTATTGAAATGGAAGAAGGGGAATGTGTAGCATGAAAGTGTCATTATTAGTGGGGAGTAGTTGAAGAGCTTGGGTAAGTTTTTTCTAAAGGAATTTGAAACAATAGCCAAGAAAAATTCAACCCTAGTTCAGTGTTTTTCCCATTTTCCTCAGTTTTAATGCAAATATCTCATAATTGGGAACTTCTTTTATACTATTATTATTATAAGACAGCAACCCAAGTAGATAGTCACTGAATAAAACTATTTCTTATGGAACATTTGTTGCCAACAGACCATCTCTGCTCTCACTGGGATGTAAACAGTTTCTATATTTATTGTTAATTATATTTTAATGCTATAATTATAATTCGGTAATCTCTATGTATTCCAAAACAGCATGTATTTTTGCTGCTATCATGAGGTAGTGAAATTAGATTAATAGGTATAATTAATTATTAGTTGATCACACATTGTTTACAAATGGCTTTAGTATACTTAAATATAGACTTTCCTATAGTATGTTACATAATGCTTAATTTTTCTCCTTTTTTAGGCTAAATGCCCATTTCGAAGTAAATCCAGATTGTTCTGTTTCTCGAGCAGAAATGTATTCTGAATACCTCTCAACTTGCAGTAAATTAGCTCGTGGTGGAATCCTAACATCAACTGGATTTTATAAATGTCTTAGGTAGGATGCATAGTTCTTCGAATAAAATTCATTTATCATTTACACCTTTTTTCCTTAGAGAAAAATACTAAATTATCTATCTATTTTTAAATATCTCTACTACTAGAAATTTCATATGGGTAGGTTGTAGTACAATAGAGGTTTAAATAAAAGACCATTTTGTAAATCACATGTTGGTGTTTTGAAACATTACGAGTTTTATCAAAGGAAGAAATTAATTTTACCTTTTTTCCTATTTACTTTTACATGTTAAAGATAGGACATTAGCTCTTTTAAATCTTGATTAATAGTGCATAATTAATACTCTTCAACTATCAAGGCTTTTGCATATTTTGTAAGGTTCATAAAATAGGTTTGAATACATAGGTAGAATTGTTTAAAACCCAGTAACACTGTTTAATAATGATCTTTAAAATTGGAATATTAATTTTCTATATTTTTTTCTTTGCATTCTACCCTTGCAGAATACCACTTGGTGAATTTCATGAATCATACTGGTTTATACATAAGCAACAGTAAAGACACTGCCTTTGATCATGTATACATTGTTTAAGTGAAGTGTTTTATGCTAGAGTGATCCTTATAAAAACATACTGAATATATGTGTACATTACAGAACGGTCTTTCCAAATCATACAGTGAAGAGAGTGGAGGATTCCAGTAACAATGGTCAAGCACATATTCATGTGGTAGGAGTCAAACGGAGGGCTATACCACTTCCCATTCAGATGTACTATCAGCAGCAACCAGTTTCTACTCCTGTTGTTCGTGTTGATTCTGTTCCTGATGTATCTCCAACTCCTTCACCTGCAGGTACTAATTTTTGTTATGTTTGAAATGTTAATAATACAACTGAATGAAAAATGTATACGATATATATTTTAAATGTATAACTTTCCCTTGTTTTTCCAGTCATTTCATTTGGAATTTTGACCTTTTCCCCATATTTTTAGGAATCCCTCATGGATCACAAACTGTAGGAAACCATTTTCAGAGGACTTCTGTTACCAGCCAATCTTCAAATTTGACTGCAACACAAATGTCTTTTCCAGTACAAGGTGTTCATACTGTGGCACAGACTGTTTCAAGAATTCCACCAAATCCTTCGGTTCATACCCACCAGCAGCAAAATGCTCCAGTGACTGTCATTCAAAATAAAGCTCCAATTTCTTGTGAAGTTGTTAAGGCTACTGTAATCCAGAATTCTATGCCTCAGACAGCAGTTCCTGTTAGTATTGCTGTTGGAGGAGGACCTCCTCAGAGTTCTGTGGTTCAGAATCATAGTACAGGGCCCCAGCCTGTTACAGTTGTGAATTCTCAGACATTGCTTCACCATCCATCTGTAATTCCACAACAATCTTCATTACACACAGTGGTTCCAGGACAAATACCTTCAGGCACTCCTGTTACAGTAATTCAGCAAGCTGTTCCACAGAGTCATTTATTTGGCAGAGTACAGAACATACCACCATGTACTTCTACAGTATCACAGGGCCAACCGCTAATCACAACATCACCCCAACCTGTGCAAACTTCATCTCAACAGACTTCAGCTGGAAGTCAGCCACAAGACACTGTTATCATAGCACCCCCACAATATGTAACAACTTCTGCATCGAATATTGTTTCAGCAACTTCAGTACAGAATTTTCAGGTAGCTGCAGGACAGATGGTTACCATTGCTGGTGTCCCAAGTCCACAACCCTCAAGGGTAGGGTTTCAGAATATTGCACCAAAACCTCTCCCTTCTCAGCAAGTTTCATCAACGGTGGTACAGCAGCCTATTCAACAACCACAGCAGCCAACCCAACAAAGTGTAGTGATTGTAAGCCAGCCAGCTCAACAAGGTCAAACTTATGCACCAGCCATTCACCAAATTGTTCTTGCTAACCCAGCAGCTCTTCCTGCTGGTCAGACAGTTCAGCTAACTGGACAACCAAACATAACTCCATCTTCTTCACCCTCACCTGTTCCAACTAATCAAGTCCCTACTGCCATGTCGTCATCTTCCACCCCTCAATCACAGGGACCACCTCCTACTGTCAGTCAAATGCTCTCTGTGAAAAGGCAGCAACAGCAGCAGCATTCACCAGCACCCCCACCACAACAAGTACAAGTTCAGCAGTCACAACAAGTACAGATGCAAGTTCAACCTCAGCAAACAAATGCAGGAGTTGGTCAGTCTGCTTCTGGTGAGTCAAGTCTGATTAAACAGCTGCTGCTCCCAAAGCGTGGTCCTTCAACACCAGGTGGTAAGCTTATTCTCCCAGCTCCACAGATTCCTCCCCCTAATAATGCAAGAGCTCCTAGTCCTCAGGTGGTCTATCAGGTGGCCAATAACCAAGCAGCAGGTTTTGGAGTACAAGGGCAAACTCCAGCTCAGCCCCTCTTGGTTGGGCAACAAAATGTTCAGTTGGTCCAAAGTGCAATGCCACCCACAGGGGGAGTACAAACCATGCCCATCTCGAATTTACAAATATTGCCAGGCCCATTGATCTCAAATAGCCCAGCAACCATTTTCCAAGGGACTTCTGGTAACCAGGTAACTATAACAGTTGTGCCAAATACGAGTTTTGCAACTGCAACTGTGAGTCAGGGAAATACAGCTCAGCTCCTTGCTCCAGCAGGAATTACCATGAGCGGAACGCAGACAGGAGTTGGACTTCAGGTGCAAGCGCTTCCAGCCACTCAAGTTTCTCCAGCTGGACAATCATGTACTACTGCTACTCCCCCATTCAAAGGTGATAAAATAATTTGCCAAAAGGAGGAGGAAGCAAAGGAAGCAACAGGTTTACATGTTCATGAACGTAAAATTGAAGTCATGGAGAACCCCTCCTGCCGACGAAGCACCACAAACACCAGCAATGGGGATACAAAGGAAAATGAAATGCAGGTGGGAAGTCTGTTAAATGGGAGAAAGTACAGTGACTCAAGTCTACCTCCTTCAAACTCAGGGAAAATTCAAAGTGAGGCTAATCAGTGCTCACTAATTAGTAATGGGCCATCATTAGAATTAGGTGAGAATGGAGCATCTGGAAAACAGAACTCAGAACAAATGGATTTGCAGGATATCAAAAGTGATTTGAAAAAACCCCTAGTTAATGGAATCTGTGATTTTGATAAAGGAGATGGTTCCCATTTGAGCAAAAACATTCCAAATCACAAAACTTCCAATCATGTAGGAAATGGTGAGATATCTCCAATGGAACCACAAGGGACTTTAGATGTCACTCAGCAAGATACTGCCAAAGGTGATCAATTAGAAAGAATTTCTAATGGACCTGTATTAACTTTGGGTGGTTCACCATCTGTGAGCAGTATACAGGAGGGTTCAAATATGGCAACACAGCAATTTAGTGGTACTGATTTGCCCAATGGACCTCTAGCTTCAAGTTTGAATTCAGATGTGCCTCAGCAACGCCCAAGTGTAGTTGTCTCACCACATTCTACAACCTCTGTTATACAGGGGCATCAAATCATAGCAGTTCCCCACTCAGGATCAAGAGTGTCCCATTCTCCAGCCCTATCATCTGATGTTCGGTCTACAAATGGCACAGCAGAATGCAAGACTGTAAAGAGGCCAGCGGAGGATAATGATAGGGAAACAGTCACAGGAATTCCAAATAAAGTTGGAGTTAGAATTGTTACAATCAGTGACCCTAACAATGCTGGTTGCAGTGCAACAATGGTTGCTGTGCCAGCAGGAGCAGATCCAAGCACTGTAGCTAAAGTAGCAATAGAAAGTGCTGTGCAGCAAAAGCAGCAGCATCCACCAACGTACATACAGAATGTGGTCCCACAGGTAAGTCATTCTATCACATTTCTCTTACAACAAAATTCTGATCTGTAAATAGGATTTTAGAGGGAAACGCATGTTTTTCCACGTCTCACCTTAAAATATCCTATCAACTCACTTGTACCAACCTGTCCTTGTTTTTTTCTGGTTTTGTAATATTTTATAGTATTAAAGTTTTTATGCATGATTTAAAGAATCTTTCAGTTTTGTTATAGACCAAGGTTAATAATTTTGTAGCCCCCCCAAAGTAGAGAAGCATTTACTAATCTTATAGCTTTTGGAGCTGTAAGATTTTATAAATGTATTTTAAGTCATCTTTTTGAATTTACTGTGGGACGTGGGGTTCCTAAGAGTGCTCTAGATGGGAATTTCTGTATTTGATTTTGACAAGTGTGCTTGAACAATACTTTTGTGGTAAAAATGAATCCCAGAACCATTTTATCAAATGTGCTCTTGTTAAATTTACGTATTGAGTTTCCTTTACTTTTAAAAAAGTACTTTTATTATTTCAGTTTATTTCAGACATTCTGTTACTCTTCTGTGTTTCTGAGTGTTTTGCTCTCTGGTCATGTTTCTGCTATTCCCCTTTTAAGGCTTCTTCTCCCCTGTCTGCATACCGTAGTAAATAAAAGAGTATTTCTAGGGTCAGCACTACTAAATGGAGGAACTTGATTGGCTTACAGAAATTTTTCTTTTTTTCCTGGCCAGTGCTGGGTTTGAACCCACCACCTCCAGCATATGGGGCCAGCACCCTACTCCTTTGAGTCACAGGCGCTGCCCAGCTTATAGAAATTTTAAGGACAATGTTACTGTTACTGCTGAAGTCAGAGTTCTACCACCTGTTTCTTTGCTCACTTCTCTTTCACTGTTTTTTCCAATTCCTGCATAGCCAGAACCTTTAGTGACTGCATAGCCACACCCATCACTAGGCCTTATGGCGGGGGTAGGGCTCATATTTAACAAATGCATAGAAATCCTGCTAGGGCTTATTTTTTGGGTAGGTCTTATTTTCCGGGAAACATGCTAATATGAGTTGGTACCAGGATCAAAGACTGGATGTCTCTGGAACCAAAACTCATTCTCTTAACCCATTAGCCTTCACTCCACTCCCATTATTCTGAAAGTTCTATAAAGTTCTAAAAAGCCTCTTTGAAAAAAACCTAATGATTAAGGCAGTGGTCCCCAGCCTTTTTGGCACCAAGGACCAGTTTCATGGAAGTCTTTCCATGGGTTGGGGTGGGGATAGGTGGAGCTCACGTAGTGACACAAGCAATGTGGAGCGACTGGCTGCTGTAAGTACAGATGAAGCCTGCTGGCTCTTAACAGTCTGCAGCCTGGGATTTGAATACTGTAGTACTACAGGGTATTAATACTATTAAATCACAATTTTAGGACATTAGTGCTAAAACTCTTTACTTAGCACACTGGACATAAATGCAGGTAATTCAAGCCATGAAATAAGTATATTTTGTTCCTAATCTGAAAAATCTGTATTAAACTTTTATCTAGATAATCTGCCAAAGAATGTCGTTTATTTAAAATAGAGTAAAATATTATACTCTTTATTTCCAAAATTAATATGTGGTTGTCATATAGAAATCAAAACCTTTGCAAGGAAAAAAGAAATGCCCTATGTATGATGTCTATGAGAATGAAATTTAAAACAGAGGGCTCTTAAGTATTGTACTTAGCATGGTGCCAGCTACTTATTTGGGCACTTAATAGTGGTGCAGGTATATTTAATGTATAATATGAAGTATTTATAAGGGCTAGATATTTTAAACTGAGTTAAAAAAAAATCAACTGTTCAAGATGACATCCCAGGTTTCTTTTGAAAGTATAGGCTGTTGGGCCTTTAATAGCCTGCTCATTAAGAGAAATCGATTTTTATTGTTGCCCAGATTCTTTAAATTTCTTTACATATACTCTGTAAAATTGCATTTTAAAGCTTCTTTTAACACCACTTTTTCTTTTCTTTTTTTTGCAGTTTTTAGCTGGGGCTGGATTTGAACACGCCACCTCTGGCATATGTGGCCAGCGCCCTGCTCCTTTGAGCCACCGGCGCTGCCCTAATACCACTTTTTAAAAGTGGTAACTTAAGGGGGTAGATTAAATAGAAGATTTAAAAGGTGATTTTTTTTGAGTAAAACCTTATTCTTTCCATCATTTCAAGGTGTTTAGGGATGTTAAGGAGGTACTTGGACCCCAAGAAGGGACTTCCAGACTTGTAGAATACTCAGGGCTAGAAAAACTGCAGGGAAGTGTCCCTGCTGAGAAAGGCCAACAGGTAATCCTAATACCATTATTATTCATTTTTTCTTTTCTGTTTTGTTCCCTTTGCCTCCATTAATCAGTGTAATAATTTTGTTACAGAGGCTAGGCACCGGTGACTCAATGGTTAGGGCCCTGGTCACATGCTCTGGGGCTGGTGGGCTTGAACCCGTCCCGGGCCTACTCAACAAATGAACAAACAAAAAAAAAATAGCCGGGTGTTGTGGCAGGTACATGTAGTCCCAGCTACTAGGGAGGCTGAGGCAAGAGAATTGCTTGAGCCCAAGAATTTGTGAGCTATGACACCGCAGCACTCTACAGAGGGTTACAGAGTGAGATTGTCTCAATTAAAATAATAACAATTTTGTTATAGAAAAAAATGGTAACACGTAAGGGAGTAATGTATGTGTATGAAAGTAAATGATACAACCATAGATTCTGTGTCTAACGAGTATTTAGCTAGGCAGTAAATTATACTTGAGGCAGATTTTTTTTATTTGTAGCTGCTTATTTTATAATAAATCTGTTACACTTCAGAGTTCAGATGCAGCCTACAGGATACTTTTCCCAGAAGCCATACCCTCTTCTGCTGTTCTTGAAAACTAAAATGAAAGGAACTTAACTGTACTTACCTAAAAATAACTAAGTTTGTTAAACATACCTGTATCTGCTAAACCAATGACCTGATAACATGCCAAACTCGTGCATATAAAAATAGTTTTCTTAAGAATATACCTATTTAAGGCATCTATACCTTTCTTCACTTACTCATTCTGATTGAGGATGTGAATCATTCTGGTGCTTTGTAGCAGTGAATATTGGTGTCTTCTTCATTCATTCCTTATGTTGATAAAGAGCAAAGTTACTTAATCTGTCAGGAAACAGATCTGTAGCCCCAAAGGGGAAGCATTTAATAATAGCCATAAAAGATCATTTAGAAATTTTTTTTTCTATAAACATTTTTATTGATTTATTCTTTTCTGAAATCATGAGTTGATCCTGTTTTGGGTAATAGCAATTATTTAAGAAAGCTGCTATGTAGTTTCTGTCAAGCTTAATTAAAACTTTTCTGCCGAGAGATTTTTCTTCAAAGAATTTCTGAACTATTTTTGTTGTTTGTTTGTTTTATCAGATTAATATGAAGTTGCAAATGATTAGATTACATTGTTTGCCATTTGTCATGCAAAGCCTCTGTTGTAGTTGTGCCCCTCATCCAGTAGAAGATCGTTTTAAAAAGTAAAACCCACAAGAATATCATTTTGATGTTTTTCTAAGAGTACATTGCTCAGATTCACACATTATAAAAATCAAGAAATGTGTTATCACTAAATGTAACTTTTTGGTTTGTATTTTAATGCTTTCTTATAAAACAAGCTTGGTTATGTATTGATGATCTATATTTATACTCATAAATTAAAGAGAAAAAAAACCTTAATAGTTGATTTAAGAAAATGAAGGAATGTTACAGGTGAAACAGTCTTAGGTACTATCTTGTCTGAAACTCCCATTTTTTTAAGAGTTAAGTGACTTGCATGCACTCACAAAAATCTTCTCTTTTCCAGTTTTGATTTCTTAATTCTTTTTCCAGTTTTGATTTTTTAATTCTTTTCTCTAAAGATCTAAACATTTAGACTAAATGTAATCTCCTTTACATCACGTTTTGAGTGACTATAATTCTTAGTCTTTTGACGAAGTCTTCAAAGGCTTTGAAGGTATGTTTCCTTACCCACCTCTTGATTAGAATACACTGTCTCATTTCCTTCACTTTAACTTTAGATGTCATGGTGTCTGGAACCAGCAGCACCATTCTCTTCTGGTTCCATTCTATAAGTGGCTTTCAAAATGAATAGCTGAAATTGAACAGTTTCTCATTACTGCTAAGAATTTATTTTGAGGGGAATAGATTATGACTTTGTAGTTTTATAACACAAATTTCAGTGTTTAAATTTTAGCCTTATTCAGAGGTTTTTAAAGTTTAATACTAATACTAATCAAGGTACTATTAGTGTTAGCTAGAATTTGTGTTGATCTAGTCCCTCAGTATCTGTGCTGGACTGGTTTCAGAACCTCAGTGGATGCCAAAATATGTGCATGCTCAGGTGCCTAATATAACATGGCCTAGCAGTTGCATATAAACCACGTACATCCCCCCATACTCCAGATCATCTGTAGATTACTTAACTATGCCCAGTGCAGTGCCTCTATAGAACTTCATTCATAGGGATTCAGTGTAGTTCTCGGTGTGTGGCAAATT
>CAUYTI010134463.1:0-48133 GCA_963575145.1 Galago senegalensis | reverse complement strand
GGTCCCAGCTACTTGGGAGGCGGAGGCAGGAGACTCGCTTGAGCCCAGGAGTTGGAGGTTGCTGTGAGCTGTAATGCCACGGCACTCTACCCAGGGGGACAGCTTGAGGCTCTGTCTCAAAAAAAAAAAAAAAAAGAATTGAGACAAACAGGCAGATGAAAAGGTACAGGGTGAGGTCTGGAAAGGTCCTCAGAGCGTCAGTCTCTGGGGTTAGGGTGCTCCCTTGTCTCCGCACATGGATGTGCTCAACTTGGAAACATCTAAACTCTATCATTTAGCGAGTCTGTGGGGGTTTCATTATGTAGGCATGACTGATCAAATCACTGGGTGTCGGTGATTAACTTAAATCTCCAGCCCCCTCCCTTTCCCAGATGTTAAATGGATGAAGCTGAGAGTCCCACCTCTATACTCCGAGGGTTGATTCTTCCGGCCACCAGTCCTCATCCTGAACGTATCTAGGTGACCACCTGCCCTTTATTAGCATAAACTGAAGGGAGATTAGGAACAACAAAAGATGCTCTTCTTGTTTTACCTTTTATACGCCACATTTTTAATGAGTAGACATTTTCTCAGAATTCTGAGTTATTTGCTAAATTGTGTTAAAGGTCTATTTGAGAGTCTACCTCTTTGCCCCAGCCCACTTCTCTGACCTGAAATCTAGCAGGTGACTTTCTCCATGTGGATTCTAGGATTGATAATTACCTCAGTTTGGGGAACTTAAATGTTACCAAAGAAATACATGCTCACTCACTAAAGGCTTTCCTGCTTCTGTGGCATTAAGAGTGTTTCATCCAACGTGAAAGCTCAAATGCGTCAGAGGTGTTGTTCTCTGAGTAAAGGATTTCTCACGAGATTTCATTTCATACCTCCTTTCATTTCGATTATTTGTTATGTTTGGAGACAATCCATCCAATGCCCCGTAAAGACTTTGTTCACATATTCCCCATCTCAGCAGCTATTTACCACAGACTTTTCTGGCACATGCCAAGCCTGGTGCTTGCTTCAATCTTGTCTCCCTTTATCTACAGAATGGTTGTTCTCCCAGGTGGAGTTTTCTCCTGTTACTAAACAATACACCATGAAAGTCCCGTCTGAATTACAGACATAAGGGTATCTCTCCTACATGTGCTTTAGTATGTCTGCAGTCAGAGCTGTTGCTGAATAACTTAAAATTAGTTACATAGATGGTTTAAGGTTTCCTGTGTCACGTTTCATCAGATTAATGGTGCACTGTTGTCAGATAAATGGACTCACCTCCATGTGAATTCCCATACGCCAAGTGAGGGATAAGAATAACTGAACATTCGTCCGTAGTGTTTACAGTATTTCTTTAACGTGGAAGGCATCTGGTGTATCTAAGAGTTGAAGCTATGGATCTATTCTCTTCAACAGTTCTTCCCACCATCATTAATAAATACCATTTTATCTACCAATACAAATTTTCTGCAGACATTCTTAATTTTCTCTTTGTGTGAATTGCTTCAGGTTGTCTAAGGTTCGTGTGTTGACTGAAGGCTTTCCTCCCAGGGTGGAATTTGTACGATTCACGTCCAGTGTGACTGCTCAGTGCAGTCACTTCAGCCAGAGGTTGAAGTGCAGGTTTCCCCACATCACTGACATTGATATGGATTCATGCCATGTGGAATTTGAATGTGGTTTCTAAGGCCAGAACTTTGTATGAAGGTTCTCTGAGATAGATGACATGTCATGTAATATCAAAACATTTTCTGAAGATGTTTATTTTCTTTCTCCTGTGAACTGGCTCATGTTTCCTGAGGTGATACCCTTGACTGTAGGCAGTCCCTCCTAGACCGTGTTCATGTGGCTTCTCTCCAGTATGAATTCTCTTATGCTTTCTAAGGCCAGAGCTTGCACCATGTAATGGCCCACCTTGATGTTATTTCACGGCTTCTGTCCAGGGTGCTTTATCCCTTGTGCACTAAACATTTTCCCACATAGATGGCATTCCTCAGATTCCTCTCCATTGTGAATTCCCTGGTGTGATCTAAGGCTGATCTTTGACCGAAGCCTTTCCATATACATCTCAGTTACATGGTCTCTCTCCAGTGTGAAAGTCAAGTGGCTCATGAGATGACAGCTTTGAATGTCAGCTTTTTCACAAAGGCGGCAATCACATGGCCTTTCTGCATGAAAGATGCAATGTAAAAGTGCTGGATTATCCTTCCTAGGATTGAGGAAATGATGAGACCATTCCCTTCCCTATGTAACCACAACCTAGATTAGCAGGTGAACATGTGCAGAGTCCACCTTAGGGATATACACTCTTAAGAGGTAGCTGAAACTAGGTCAATGACAGCCCCAGAGCTTCAGTCAACAGCAGTGCTGGCTGATGGAACCAGGCCAAGCTGGGAGCAGAAACTGAGGAAGCTGCGCTGACGTCACATCTGTTCCCCGTCCCTACATGTTTCCTGATGACACAGCAACCTGAGTCCATCTAAGCTTCTCTGGTTTCACAGGCTGCTCTGGGTTTGGCACGAAAGCCGCTCTCGATCCCTTCACTGGATTCCTCCTCATTTCACTTTTCAACAGGAGCGCAGTTCACACAGCAATCTAGGAGTAGAATGTTTTGGAAGAGTAACACAGACACAGTGAATTCGTGCTGAAAACCTCTCAGCCCAGAAACCTCACATCAAGACTCGGGTAGATGTGGGAACAATCCCAAAGCTCTCCATTCTGGGACACCTCCTGTCTCTTCCACTTACAGACCCTTCCACACGGGTAATGCAGATCACCCGTTAACACTTGGTGGGTATGGGCTCGGAGATTATGGTCTCTGTAGTAACAGATCTTAGCATGTCAGGAGGAAGAACAGGTTTGACAGATGGCTGCAAAGTCGAGCCAGGACTTCAGGCATTCCCAAGGTTGGAGTCAACCAGGAGGCACCTGCTCCTTGTCTGAGTGGGGGAGCAAACCCTATATCCAAACGAGGGAGGCTCAGTGACCCTAGGGCATACTCATCAGATGTTCTGGGATCTGCTGGCTTCAAGCTGGGAGCCTATGAGGCCTGTGCAGTTCTGGTCCTAACCCAAGGACCTGGGAAGTGGGGGAGTCCGTAGTGTCACTCCCAGTTAGAGGCTACAGCCTGCTGAGCTATGCAGATGCCTGCAGGCAGAAGAAGTTGAATTTCCCCTCCCAAACAGAAATCAGATCCCCGTTTCCTCTGCTTCTCTATTTTGACTATCAATAGATCGGGTGATGCCGGAATCAGACAGGGCAGACTGTCCTCACCACGTATACTCATTCAAATGCACATGTCTTCTGGAGATGCCCTCACTGGCCCATTAAAAATGTTTTCCCAAACATGTGCGTCAAGTTGACACAGATGAAATAACCTACTCCCTCAGCAGAATGTTCCAAAGGCCCCCAAGTTCTTCCCACAGCCAACAGAGCATATCAGACACCATCTAACCTCCCACTCTGACAGGAGGAGACTTGGCTCCAGAGGCAGGCTCCCCCTAGCACCTCAGCCAAAAGTTTCCTCAGCAATCCTTTCACAAGTGCACACATGTCCTGGCAGCTTCCTGCTGCTGCCAGGTGCAGCATGTGCAGTGGCAACCTGGTTTCTTCAATAATCCAGAACACTAGACCATTTGTCCAGTGGCAGAAGCTCACAGAAGCTCAGAGCACAGCCCTCCTGAGAGCCATCTTGGTGGGGAAAGAGTATCCTCAGCCAGCCTCAGCAGTCCTCTTTGGGTTCTGCAATACTCCTCCCTTTCTTCCACGTCTCCCTTCATTGAATCTATATACGTGAATGCATGCGTGTAGGCACACACACATACGGTAGAACATGTATAGCTGACCACCCCCCTCAGTTGACCTAAGATTCTTAGACCACACATGCACACCTGTACTCTGTGGAAGTGACTTCTGTTGACCACCTGCCTCTGTTGAGCAGTTTGTTACCATCCCTTGGGTGGTCAACATAAGGAATTTCTAGAGCTTCTACTGTACATATCTGCAAGAGTGCATTAGCTTCACTTTCAGAATGAGTGTACTGAGGTTCAGGGTCCAGCGTCTCAGACAGTGCAGCCTAAAAGTCATGTGAGAATATCTTAGAGGCTCAATTCTCTTTAATCAGTCAACACCTATGGGCTGAAGACACTGTGGTTGTTTGGGGAGGTGCTTAAATTGGCTCCTGTGGAACCCACAGAACTCTTACCCAGTGTGATGGTCATGTGTACAGGGCTTCTGTGTGCTGGGCTTGCCTTCCCAAGGGCAGTGTAACGGAGACTGGAATCTGGGGGCAGGACCAGTAGCAGCATCACCAGAGGCCTGGATACAAGTTCAATTCGAGGGTCCAACCTGAACCAGCACAATCCTGTTTTTGTTTGTTTGTTTGTTTGTTCTTGTTTGTTTGTTTGTTTGCTGTCACTTGGGTAGAGTGTTGTGTTGTCACAGCTCACAGTAACCTCAAACTCTTGGGCTTAAGCAATTCTCTTGCTTCAGCCTCCCAAGTGGCTGGAACTACAGGCACATGCCCACCACAACGCTTAGCTATTTTGTTTTTGTAGTTGTCATTGTTGTTTGGCAGGCCTGGGCCAGTTTGGAACCCACCACCTCTGGTGTATGTGGTGGGCACCCTGGCCTCTGAGCTACAGGTGCCGAGCCCATAACCCTCTTCTTCGAGTTGGGACCTGGAACCCCAAGGGAATCCCTTTGTACATTCCCAGTGGCCATCCAACATGTCCCTACAATGTCCTCACCCTCCCTTTCTCACAGGATCATGTTGGCAGGTAGGTCTAAGATAAGGGTTTTCATGACCTCAGACAGAATTAAGTGTACTGTGGTATGGTGGAGGCATGGGTCAGTCTTGGTCTAGTACCAATTTCACACATCCTAACTAGCTGATACCTATATTTGCGAATGCAGGAATCTTTAACCCCACTGACATCACCAAAATGTCAGGATGCCAGGCAAGGAACTGAGGGTGAGAGGCTAGTCAGTCCAGGCAGACTTAAGGCAGAATAGTCAAGGGCCCGCTGCTGTCCTCCCTGTCTACCGATATGCATTGGGTCCAGTTGCCCTGTGTGTCCTGACACTGGTTCACCCCTGGCCATTGGTGGGCCTGGAGTCTGTGGAGATCATCCCCGTGTGACCTCCCGAGTCAGCCCTGGTAGGTCCGTGGGCGGAGCCTGAGGCACCAGCACCTGACACTTTGGGGCCCCTGGCCAGGTGCTCTCTTCCTGCTTCAGATACTGGGGCACCAAGGGATAGGCCCCAGGAGCATGCCGGCTTGTGGAGGACCAGAACGGGAGCCAGCTGATCTGGAGGCCCCATCCCAGGGGATCATCTCCTTGCGAGACAACTCCTCCCAGCTCTTCTGTTGGAAGGGGCTGGGGGAGGGGGCTGTCCTTGGCCTTTGCCTCTAACCGCTCCAACTCCATCCTGGGCCGCTCTGCCTGCACAGGGCTGTATGTCCACTTTGGCTGCTTCTGGGTCAAAGTTTTGATCTGTTTAGTCACGGGGTCAAAGGCGAGCTTTCGCTTTTTCAATTGGACTGGCTGGACGTTCAAGTGGGCTCCCTGACCGGCCAAAGTAACCATGCATTCATGAAGCTGGTGCCTCCCCTTGGTACCGTCTGAGCCACTCCAGGAGGCAAAGGCTCTGTCCCCCATGCAGGGGGCTCCCCAGACCAGGCAGGAGGGGCTCTGCTGCTGCTGGCGACAGCCCTGCCTCGCGCCCTGGCCCACCCAGCCCCTGGTGGCCCTGGGGCTGCTCCAGGCAGTGCACTTGGCCTCTCCCCAGTAGCCAGCATGTTGGTCTTCCTTTTAGTGGGCATGGATGGCTTCACTAGCAGAAGTGATGAGGACCTCTGCCTGGCACCGAGTGCCTGGGGTGGAGGAGAGGGGATGGGCACCGAAGTCTGGGGTATACACGAGCACTGCGGTCCGGCAGAGGAATGCCCTAGCAATAATTTGCCAGGACTGATAGAGTAATCAAGAGGGCGCTTCAGCCGTGGGGGGCATGGAGTTTTGTCCCCCCGGGCTGCTGCTGCTGCTGTAGCACCTCAGTCTTTTCCTGCAAACAGGGCCCGGGAGTCTGGCCCAGGCCTGGCTAGCCGTTGGGCCGCCTGGCCTCCTTGACAGGGATCTTTCCCCTCTGCCTGTCACAAGCATTAGGCTTCTCTTGGCTGTTCTGGCGTGCGCACCCACTGCTGGCAAGGGGTCCTGGGATCCGACTGGTGGGGAGGCGGGATGAGCTGGAGACTGGGGGGCTCCCGCTCCATTTGGGGATCTTGGGAAGTGGCCCTGGGCTGGCCACGTCGGACTTTGTCCGGTGGCATTTGTGGCTTTCCTCCTCCTTGTCCAACCGCTCACCTGGCGACAGTGGGAGGTCTTGGGGTTTCTTCGCATCGAGGATGGTCTTGCCTGGACTGGCTGCTCCTGCCTGAGGCCTGCAGTCAGGTGCACCTCCATCTGCCCTGCCAGCTGCTCCCGCTGGCCCCAGCGGTGCTGCCTCACCCCGGGGCAGCGGCTCCAGGAACTTCTGCCAGCTCCGCAGCAGCTTCCTGGCCTGCTTGGCCACATCCTGGTTCTGGCTCTGCTTGCGCACGTTGTTGATGACCCTCCCAAGCCACGTGTCGTCCAGCGCCTCTTTGGTGACGGGGTATGTCTCCAGGACGGAGATGACTTCCCGCACTGCCGCCATGTCCCTGATATTGCTCTGGGCATCAATGGCCTGCAGCAGCCGGTCCCTCATCTGCTGTGGAGATGGCAAGGCAGCTGTCCCCTTGCTTGGCCCACGTGGGGGGCACCAGCCAGGCCACCTGGAAGGCCATCAGAGCTGGGTGACACAGGTTCACTCACTCCCTGGCCCCCAAATGATCTAGGCCCCAAAGCTTTGCGTTTACAAAAAACATTAAAGTTAGACTCACCTCTGCAGTTCTGCCAAGGAGCCTCCATGTCTCCTGGAGCCAGGGGCACAAGGCTTCCCAGCGAGGAACTCCAATGGCACAACTCCAGAAAACTTCCTTCAGCTGCGGAGACCTTCTCCAAACGCGGCTTGAAGCGTCAGCTCAGCGCCTTTATTCACTGGCCGGCTGGCCAATTCCGCCCCACCCTATGCGTCATCCCAAAGCCACGCCCACCCACCCCACTTACAGCCAATCACAGGCACAGCTGCAGGATATTCGTCCCTTAGACCAGAAATGACTAGCTGCCCTGAAGCTTCCAGATTGTAATTCTGACTTCAATGTTATACTTGGGAATGGGAGTGGCTCTGGTGTAGGGTCACAGCGAAGACCAACAGAATGCAACAAAGTGCCCCAGAGATAACGTCTTCCCTCTGAAGTCCCTTAATGTGAATGATCTGACCGAGGGATGGCAGCCTTTCAGTATGGAGAGGACAGTGTTTTCAAGAAACGGTGCTGTCAAGTTTAGAACTCACCACAACAACATCAATTTAGATTGTGTGAACGAACTTGTATGTAAAATGAAACTTATCAAACTAGGAAGTAAATGATTTTGGTTAGGGGCGTTTATAATAAATTGAATAGAAGCAGGGGAATGTATGGAATTTAAATGGGAAGCTACACAATCGATCAGTATTTGATGTGTCAATGACTAAATCTTCAAAGAGTCCTCCAGAGGGCTCACGTTGGCATCTGCATAATAACAGTTCTTCATCTGTGGAATATTTCACTAGGAAGAATTATGGGGAATTTTCTCTTGATGTGCTGTATTTCATTATTAATTTGTATTGGTAAGCTATGTTTTAAAAATCTGTCTCTATGTTAATAAAATCCACCCATATGTGGTGTTCCACATGGGTGCTTTGCTTATGAAACATCACAATCGATTTTTTCCTGATTATAATACTCACAGATTATTTACCTGAGAGTAACCAAAAGCTGGCAAGAAATTGCAGGATTCAGAAACTGAATCCTCCCCAGTGCATCCAAACTTCCAAACCTCATTCCATGCCTCTGAGTGACCTTTATGTATGTTCAAGTGTGATGAGCACTGCCTGCAGACTGGTTCTCAATTTGGGTCCAAGCACTGACCATCACCTGATCGGGGTCCAGCCAGGCTGATCCCCAGGCCCACAGGTGCAAACCCTGCCCCCAGGCTGGACTTGAAAGAGGCCTAGAAAAGCCCTTGCAAGTGCTTGAAGGAACTTGGTGAAATTTTGCTGGACATTGAAGGCAAGTAGGTTCCAGAAGGTGGAAGATTTGACTATTTATTTCTGCCACACAGGGAAAAACAGCCCGAGTGCTCTGTCTTCTAAACAAGTGACAGGACAAATGGTGCTGATGGGGAGGGACCCACTGAGAATTTCCCACTACTTCAAACCACCACTACCTACTACTTTTCCACGTTACTACTTCAAACCACCACTTCCCTCCCACAATTTGCTTTCTGACTGACTCGCCCCAAGTGCCCATCCCTGTGTGGCTGTTGTAGCCTGGATTTTAGGCAGCAGTGTCTAATCTTTTCCATCTAAGGGCACAGACTTCGGATGGGTCTAGGGACTGACATGAATTGAGGTGAGGAGCTCCTTGAATGGCAGGCGTTTCTGCACCTGTGATGGGAAGCTGCTCTCCTTGCTGACATTTGGGTGGATTCAGCCATGCAGGAGTGGAGCTGCTCTCTGTTGTCCTGGTGGCCTCTATTTCTGTCCAGGACTCACTGGGGCTTCTTGGGTGCTGGCAATGATACATAGTAAAGGGTCGGTGCACTCGATTGTCTCAGACAACTTCAGCCTTTATTGTCTCTTGGACAATCTATGCCTACCTCTTCAGCTTCAATTTAAGGATACAAGTCAGCCCCCAGATGGGCACAAACAGGCAGAGGTTGTGGGAGAGTCCTCTGGCCAGCAGCAAGTTGAATAGTGCTCAGAGAGGGCAGGATCTCAGGCAAATCCTTTAAGAATTTTCAAACTCTGCTGAACTCAGAGAAGCTTCCTGGATGCCTGCAGGAGCCAAAGTCAAAAAGATGCTCTTCTTATCCCATTAACTCAGAAATCCCAAGCATTTCAGGAGCTCTGTGGCAGAAACCAAGGGCAAAGTTCCAATATATATTTCTTGTTATATCACAGTAATACAACTGTTCCCACTGGTTTTTTTTGGGGGGGTCATTCTTACAGGTATGTAGTGATATCTGATGTTGAACAATTCTGAGATTATTTTCCATCTCTGTACCCCCTTCCATGAAATGCCTCCTCATGCCTTTGCTCATTTTCCAATTGGATTATTTTGGTTGGTTGTTGTTTTGTTTTGTTTTTTGCAATTGAGTTTTGAGAGTTCCTTTTCTGTTCCAGATAGTAGTTTTCTGTTGATAGTATTTGCAAATATTTCCTTTCAGTCTGTAGCTTGCCTTCTCATCATCTTATCAAGCTCTTTCTGAGAGCAAGACTTTGTATTTCTGATGAAATCCAATTCATCATTTTTTTCCCTTTTACAGATCATGCTTTTAATAATAAGCCAAATATTTCTTTGTTTAATCATAGATTATAAAGATTTTATCAGTGTTATTTCTAAAAATATTATTACTTTACTTTCTGCATTTACATTGGTGATCCATTTTGAGTTAAATTTTGTACGATCTGAGGCTTAAGTTCATTATTTTCTATTTGTCATTCCTGTGGATGTCTAATTGCCAAAGAACGTTACTTCTTATAAATGTGTAAGTATTCATATACTGGTATCTTCATAGTATTGAGTACAATGGATACATTCATTTCCATTATTGAGATACTTTACTAAGAAGAATATATTCTAGCTCCATCCATGTAACCATCAAAGATGTAAAGTGTCCATTTTTATGGGTGGATAGTATTCCACATATACCACAATTTATTTACCCATTCAGGAGTTGATGGGTATTGAGACTGCTCCATGACTTGGAAATTATGAATTGGGCTACAATAAACATTCTGGTGCAAATATCTTTGTTGTAAATTATTTTTGTTCATCTGGGTAGATACCTAGTAATGATACTGCAGGATCAAATGGTAGGTCAACTTTTAGTTCCTTAAGAATTCTCCACACTTCTTTCGAAAAAGACTGTCTTAGTTTGCGGTCCCACCAGCAGTGTGGAAGTTTTCCCTTTTCTCCACATCCACACCAACATCTGCAGTGTGGGGATTTTGTGATGTGGGCTAATGTGCACGACACAAGGGTACATTTCAAAACAACTAAGAGTATGTTATAAATGTCTTACCATAAGCAATAAGTAAGGTGCTGGTTATGTTAATCAGTTTGATTGAAGCATTCCACATTGTATATCAAATCATCACATTGTACCCCATAAATGTATACAGTTATGATTTAATAAAAATTAAGAAAAAAAATAACATTACTTCTCAGGCTTTTGGCTAAGTCTAAGATCAAGTATAAATACCAAAGCACCGTTTTTAATAAAAGCTATCTTTCTTCCATTAAATTGCTTTGACAACTTTGCCACAGATCAATAGCACATTATTTGTGTGGGTCTACTGCTGGGTAGACCAAAGTACATTCCCTGTATTGATCTATTTATTTATCCCTCTGCCATGCCATGCAAACTTGACTAATTTAGCTATATGTTAAGTCTTAAAACTGCACAGAATGATTCTTCCACATTATTTGTTGGGGGAAGGGGTTTGTTAATCCTACATGTTAGTTTGAGGAGAATTAAACTTTTACTTTCTATATGGCATGGATCTCCAGTTTTTAAAATCTTTGTTGGCTTATTTAATGAGTGTTCTATAGTTTTCAGCATGCAAACCTGAATCTTCCTTTTTTTTTTCTAGATTTAAGCCTAATTATTTCATTTTGTGCAAATATAAAGGGTGTTATATTTTACATTTCATTCCCCATTTTTTCATTGCTAGCATAAACAATTATTAGAATTTTTAAGTATTTTCTTCTACCCTGAAAACTTACCGAGCTTACTTACTAATTAATTAATTATTGGTTAATTTCTTGGATTTTTCTAAGTAGACTATCATTTCAAACAGGGAGGGCCATAACCCGATCGCACTGGTGAGAAATCCAACACCATGTTGAGTAAGAATCCGACGATGAGCATTTTTGCCTTTTTTCCCTTTTGCAGAGGAAAGAATTCAGCCTTTCCCAATAAAATGCTTCAGCTACGGGGTTTCATTTATTTATTTATTTATTTATGGTAGATCCTCTTTATTTTCTGTATTATTTCCCTCTACTTCTAGTTTTGAGACATTTTATCAAGAATGAGTGCTGAACTTTGGAATGATTTTTCAGTATCTTTCAATAGGACGTGATTTTTTTCTTCTGCATGGTGAGTGACGCTGAAAAATTTTGAATTCTGAACCAGTTTTGCATGCAGCTGTGGTTTTGATTTGCATTTCACTAACGAATAAAGGTTCTGAGCGTCTCACAAGTGCTTATTGGTCATAAATGTGTCTACTTGTAGAGGATTTTTATTCTTATTGGTCACAAATGTATCTACTTGTAGAGGATTTTTATTCAGACCCCTTGTCCATTTTGTAATTGGGTTATTTGAATTCTTTTAATTGAGTGTGATCATTATTTGTATATTTCTAAATTTAAGCCACTCATAAGATATATGAATTGCAAATAACTCCTCTCATTCTGTGGACTTTCTTTCTGATTTTTGATTGCATTATTTGTAACACAAAAGCTTTTAATTTCCGTGAAGTCCAGTTTCTCTAATTCCTTCTTTTGCTACATGTGTTTTTGATTAGATATCTAGAAAGGCAAAGTTGGAAAGACGTTATATTTCCTTCTAATTTTTTATGCTTTTTGGTATTTAGATTCCCTTAGAATTAATGTTTATGTGTGGGGTGGAAAGGTGACTGGCTTCACTCTTTGTGCACAGATAAACAGGTGTTCCGTTGCATTTAAAAATTTAATTGGACATCAGTGTTGGAGTTTATACCTGACCTCTGGATCTGTTCTATTTCCTTGTATGTCTGTCCTATTGCCAGGATCACGCTGTATTGATTGCTGTAGCTTTGTACTATATTTTGAAATTCAAACATATGTATTCTGCAATTTAGTTCTTTTTTAAAGGTTTATTTACTTATTCATTTATTTTGCAAGGTAAAAATTATATGCATTTACGGAGTAAAGCATGGTATTTTGAAATGTGAACATATTATGGAAAGGCTACATGAAGCCATTTAACTTCTATATGCAGGTAACCTCACAGACTTACCATCATATATATTATTTTGGTTGGGAGAGTGCTGTATCATATGGTAGTTCTATTTTTAATTTCTTTTTTTTTAAAGCCGGGGCTGGGTCTGAACCCACCACCTATGGCATATGGGGCTGGCACTCTACCCTTTTGAGCCACACGCACCACCCCATATGGTAGTTCTATTTTTAATATTTTTAAGGAAACCCCATATGTTTTTTATAGTGACTGCACTAACTTATATTCCTACCCACAGTGTGGTTTTCCTTCTCTCCACGTTCACTCTAACACCTGTTACCTTTGCTTTTTGATTGCAGTCATTCTAACAGGTCAGAGGAAATACCTCCTTGTGTTAGTAGATTCCTTTGCATTTTCCAAATGATTGTCTGTCCTGGGGAGCATTTTGCTGCACACCTGTTCAGCACTGGTGTGTCTTCCTTTGAGAAATTTCTATTTAGGTTTTGTGACTATATATTTTTAAATTGGGTAATTTGCTTTCTTACTACTGAGTTAAGTTTCCTACACAGTTAGTTTATTGCCCTTTTCTGATGGACGGTCTTAGAGATTTTCCCCTATGTTTTCTTCCAGTGATTTTATAGCTACAGGTCTTGTGTTTAAGTCTTTAATCCATTTTGCATTGATTTTTGTATATGGTGTAAAGTGAAGGTCTATTTTCCTTCTTCTCCATCTGGATATCTAGTTTTTCCAGCACCGTTTATGAAGAGTCCATTCTTCCTCTATTGTGTGTTCTTGGCATCTTTAGAAAAGATAAATTGACCATGAATGTATTTACTCCTGTGCTCTCTATTCTGTTCCTTCTGTTTAACGTCTGATCCCATGCCAACACCAGGCTATTTTCAACACTGTAGTTTTGTAGTAGAGTTTCAAATCAGACATTGCGGTGTCCTTGATTTCCTCTTGGTTTTTGTTTGTTTGTTTTCTGTATAAGATAGCTTTGGCTATTCAGAGCCTTTTCAGGTGCCATGGATTTTTTATCATAAAATTTCATTGAAATTTTGGTAACAGTTGAATTGAACCTTATAGGTTTCTTTGTATAGTATGGACATTTTTACAATTCAAATTCTTCTAGTATTTACACTTATTTGTGCATTTTTCAATTTCTTTCATAAATGTGTGATAGTCTTTTTGTGTACATATCTTTCACCTCCTAAGTTAAATTTATTATCTATTTCATATAGCTTTTTATGTAGCTTTTTAGAAATGGTTTCCTTGATATTTTTAAATGATATTTTTTGTCACAACCCCTAAGGTCCTGGTCTTGGTCACCACAGGAAGGAACCAGGCATGACACGGATTAGCAGTACAAGCTTGCAGGAGGCAGGCTAACCTTGAGTGCAGGGTAGCCCAGAGCCCTATCTGCAATGGCTATTTATTAAGGTTACATACAACGGGTGTGGAGAGTTACAGTAATGGCACACACAGCAGGTGTGGAGAGTTACGGTAACAACATACACAGCAGGTGTGGAGAGTTACAGTAATGACACACACGACAGGTGTGGAGAGTTAAGGTAATGACATAGGAGGGCTACATGAGTAAGAATCGCCATGTGCTCTTTCCTCACACATTCTTTCCCCACAACCCCCGTGAAGGAGCACCCAGCATCAATGTCTAACACTTGCTTACTAGTGAGTGACCGATCTTATCTCATTCCAGAACACTGAGTTACTTGGGAGTTTGCCCCTAAGTCACAAAACATCTCTAGGCTTGCCAGGAGACAGTCCTGTTCTCAGCGTTTCCTTTTAATGTGATAAGAATCAGTAACTGTCCTTTGCAAGCATGGTGTCCATTCCTCTACAATTTTTAAATGTCATATATCACATTTATTGATTTGTATGTGTTGAAACATCCTGGCATCCCAGAGATACATGTTGCTTGGTCTTCGTACGATCTTTTCACAGTGCTGCTGCCCTCAGTTTTCTATCCTGTTGTTCTTAAGGATTTTTGCATCTGTGTTCATTGGGAATGTTTTCCTATTTTTCACTTCTTTTTTCTGCTTGTGTATCGTGATATAAGGGAGATACTGGCCTCATAACATGAGTTTGGAAATAATTCATCCTCTTCAATTTTTTTTTTGAAGAGTTTGAAAAGGATGGTATTAATTCCTCTTAGAAGTTTTGGTATAATTCACCAGTAAAGCCATCTATCTGGCCTAGGGTTTTTGCCAGGGGGGTCTTGACTGTTGATTCAGTCTCCTTATTTGTTATTGGGTTGCTCATTCTTTAAATTTATTCATTACTGAATCTTGATAGATTTTACGTTCCTGGGAATTAATCTTTTTTTCTTTGTTATCCAGTTTGTTTGCATATAATTGTTCATAGTGGCGCCTCCTGTCCTGATTCTGTAGTATCAGTTGTAAGGTTTCCTCTCTTATAGTACTTCTGATTTAATCTATTTGAATTTCCTATTTTTCCCCCTTAGGTAATGTAGCTAAAATAGGAACAATTTTATCTTTTCAAAAAAGCAACCCTTAGTTTCCCTGCTCTTTCATATCTTTTCTAGTTTGTATTTGATTTATATCTGCTCTGAACTTTATTTTTTCTTACCTTCTATGATCTTCTGCCTTACTATGTTATTTTTTTCTTATTCCTTGAGGTACAACATGTTTATTTCATATTTTTTTGGTAGATATTTATTGCCGTAAACTTTTGCCTCTGAACTGATTTTACAGCAGCCCATAAAGTGTGCCGTGTTGTATTTCTATTTTCATTTATCTTAAAGATATTTGTTCAATTTTCTTTTTAATTTTAATCTTTGGACCATTGTTTGTTTTGAAGAATGTTGTTAAATTCCCACATACTTGTGAATTTCACTATGTTTTTGCTAATATTGATTTCTAGCTTCCAAGTGATTAGGAAAGATAGTTGATATCCTTTCAGTCCTCTTGAATTTATTAAGACTTGTTTTGTAGTCTTACTTATAACCTACTCTGGGGAGTGTTCCGCGTGCTCCAGAGAGGACTGTGTAATATGTTGGTATTCATGGAATGTTCCTTATACATCGTTCAGGCCCATTTGGTGTAGACAGCAGGTGGCATGGGATGTTTCCTCACTGATTTTGCCTGTATTATCTGTCCCTTGTTGAAAGTGAGGTACTGAAATCCAGTACTACTAGTTTTTGTATTCTATTTATTCTTTGTTTCTATTAATATTTTTTCTATATATTGATATTGATATTCCAATAATGTGTGCATACGTACTTACAGTTATTATATTTTTAAAGAATTAGGCACTTTATCATTGCATAATGACCTTGTTTATCTCTTTGTACAGTTCTTAATGTAAAGTCTTTTTTGTCTGATGTAAATGTAGCTATCTGATTTTCTTTTGGTTTCCATTTGCAAGAAATACTGTTTTATATCTTTTCACTTCAGCCCTATGTGTCCCTTAAGGTGAAATGAATCTCTTGTAGGCAGCATATAATTGGATATATATATATATAATAAATATATATATTATTATCATTATTATATATATTTTTACCATTCACTCAGCCATTCTTCTTTATTGCTGAGTGGCATTGAGGGTTCTGGCTCTGCAATGAGCCCTTATGCTGTCTCCTTGACAGGGATGTGAAGTTCTACCTCATTATTGACAAACAGAGGAGGGGGGTGATCTCAAAACTACAGGGCAATGTTGACACTCTCGATTCTGCACTTGGCCAACTTTGCACACTATGTTTGTTACCACATGGTGGGGGCAGAATCCAGAATCCATGGGTGTTTTCCACCCACATCATGGAGAGAGGTCATTTACCTCCATTTGAAGGTGAAAATCCAAACCTTTGTTCTTGGACTACCTGCTGTGGTGATTAGGGAGCCTCAGCATAGCCCAGCAGGTGTGGAAGCCCAGGGTCTCTGCTCAGCCTTGTTGGTATGGTTAGGGATGGGCCACAGCTTTTCTCTGGGGTTGGCTGGAGTATAGTGGTAACTTTATAAATCTTGTCTAGCTTTGTAGGATGCCCTTTTCTTGGGTAGCACGAACAGTTAAATAGTCCCTTGGTTGGTGAGATGAGTGTTTCCTTGGGGCATTGTTGTGTCTGTTAGAATTTCTAGATTATAGCCTTCTTTGAAGAAAACCCAGGGAAATCACAAGTGTGTCCTAAGACTTCCTGGCTGGTCTGCCTTCTTCTCTCCACCTTTCAGATTCTTGTACGTTTATTTGACGTGTCATGTCTAGGGATTCAGTTGTCTTTCCCCAAAAGAACAGAGACAAGTGCATTCATTCCACCCCTCTGGAATCAGAGGTCCAGTATGGAAACACTAACATTTCTCAATTCAATATTCAGTTTTTAAAAATTCCTGTTCTGGCATATGCTAGCATGGACACCATAAGACCACTTTGCGAGGAGAAAAACGTATCAGGTTTACTAAAAACAAGTTTCAGATTTTAGTCATTAATATTTATATATATTTTGGTAACTTCAACTTATCAATATTTCATTTGACTTTTTCGGTCCATTACTGAATACGAGGAGAGAACGTCAATTGAGTAGAAAGTGGAATGGAGCTACATTGTTCAGGAAGTGAAATATTATATTTATATAAAATAAGAAATGAAAAATATAATGGGAATGATATAACATGATCTAGTATGAAAAAATCTTCAAAATATTTGAATTCCTTTTATGCTAGATAATATATGCATTTATATATATTTGAATCCATTTAATACCTCTAAATAACAAAATGTACATTTCCAAAGATCCAGCCTTAACACTTGAAAAGCAACTCTCATGTCATAGTTCTCCGTCTGTTTCTGAATGTCAGTGTGATGTGGACGAAGTTATATATATTTGGATGAGATGTTTCATGTTTGTAACTACACAAGGGCCTCGAAGGGGTGTGTTTTCTAAGTAAGCTCTTACAGGTCGTAATAAAAAAGGTTAATATTTTCACCTGGAAACGTGGTCAAGTAGATTTCACTTTCCAAGTTGAGTCTTGTTTTTGATTCTGTTTTCTTCTGATGTGGCTTCCAGTGTCTATTCGTTTATCAGAGAAATGAAATGTTTAAAATATATAACTTCTTAAACTACAGTCTGAACTTCTAGAAAAAGATAAATAGGTATCATAAATAACAGAACAGATAAACCGTGATAGCAATAATAACAACTCTGGTTTTTAAATAAAAACTACAGTTTGTGAAGTGATCTTGCATAGAAGGACTAAGGGAAAGTCCTTGGGCAAGGGAACAAGAAGTTCTGGAATATTGAGTGTGTGGTGCATGTTACACAGGCACCGCAAACACATCACCACACAGTCACCCTAGAACGGCCTGACCATGGATGACTTACACTTTCATGATAAAACCTGAACAAGTACCTCCCTTTCTTGCAATGAATTTCTAGCAAGTGGTAGAACACAGAATTTGAACCTATGCTTTGGGAAAGATGACAAAACCTATAGAATTTACATTTATTTTATTTTTTTTATAAAGTCACATACACATAGATCATGAATACATTCATGCATATGTGAGGTACCATGTGCTGATTTTGATTTTTTTTAACACAATCTGGCATGGTTACATTAACCAATCAACATAGCTTTCACCTCATTTACTTGATTATTGTGCCAGAACATCTATGTTCTACACTTCACAGATTTGACTTGTACCCTTTGTCATATGCTCCATAGGTGTGGTCCCGCCTTTTACCCTCCCAAAACTTTACATTTTGAAAACATAATTTACATGGAAGTATTATGTGTATAGAGTTGAAAAAGAATATTGGATGTTGCACCAAACTGGGAATTAAATACGTGTGCAAAATATACACAGCAAAAAACTATTAAAAGAAACTGTAAGTCAATGCTTCGGGTGTACAATAGTTTAATAAGGTCATATGTTTAAAGAAATGTTTCTGTAAATTCAGGCATGTGATGCAAAGTAAGGTATTACTTTCAAAGCTCTTAACCAGAAAAAGAACCAGGGCTTTTCCCCAGGACAATTCATCAATAATTTATCACCCACTGGCTCAAGCTTCTTGCAGAATACTTTATACATCAGCATGCTGTTCCTATCATTGAGATAGTTCCTCTTAAATGGTAATAAATAATAAATTCTTCCTCTGGCATAAGTTAGGCACATTAGTAAAGATGGGGATTCTTTCAAATTATATAGGATGGCTGCAAAGTTCCTGTGCAATTTAAACTGCACACTATCTTAAATTGCACACAAATTTTATGGCCACCCTATATGGGTAGCTTGTGGAATAAGAAATAACGTGTTAAATGGTATTGCACTGTGTTTAACCAAAAGTACCATGTTGGGTTCTAAGTCGAGGAAAACAGCTCAGTGTTCTGACTTTATTAATCTCCCTACTCACACCAAATCATGCGTAATATCCCAATTTCCTTGGGAAAAATATTTTTCCTTTCATTCTAAAAGTTAATAAAGCATAATTTGTGAAATTGTCAGAAACTACTTTGCAATTCTTTCTTATATTACAGAATAAATGTGTCTCTTTCTTTGTCCTAAAGAGAAATAAGAATCCATTACTATAGACTCTCACCCTACAAAGACCGATTATGGTCTCTAATCACCATGGCTGTGACTGTGTGGCAGAGGGCGGACCCAGAGGAAACCCTGTGGGAGGCACACACAGTGTGTGACCTGCAGTTCAGAACACACTAGCCGTGTGATGGCAGTATTCGTGTCACACTACGTTTATTTCACTAAATTAAATTGACAGAAACAACAAAACTTAACACAATCTAAATAGGAATATTAGAAAGTTTAATTGTGTATGGCTATATACATAAGTATACTTACACATACATACAGATAAGCATAAATATATCTAGCTTTCAACATATAATATTTATTTATTTGCCTAAGACTACTTTAATCTCAGCTCTATTTTTTTTAAATCTAACTCGTAATTACAGGGCACCTAGATGTTCAGTTTGGATTTATTTGAATTAGAATATAAACTTACATTTTTAATAGACTGAGCAACAAATACAAACGTCATTTTCTCCATTCTTTCACAAACGATCTCATCTTTAACTTAGAAAGTATACTCAATGTTAAAAGCATCTAACTTAATTAAATACTGGCCATAATCACAACAATGGCATAAACAGGTTTTGGAAAGGAAGAGCACTGTGCTGGAAGCTTGCAGTTCCACTGTGGGGCAGGGGACAGCACGAGCTTCCCAGAGAGTCAGTGTGTCCCGGACAGCGTCACCTCCCAGAATTTAATCCCAGTGGATCTCAAGTTTATCCTATGAAAGCTTCCACACACATAAAAATTTTGAATATTAACACTAAAAAAATGCATGTCTTTTCTCCTATTCATCTACCTTTTGATATTTTAATTGACAGTTTCCAGCTCTACAAATTAAAAGTATAGAGAAAAAAATTTTCCCTTTATCTGTTAGAAACATCAGATTTTATATTTTAACCCCCAGTATAAAAAGTTCCCTTTGGCTTTGCTTAGAACTCCCAGTGGTGGAGAGGGACGGGGCTATGGACGTGCTATTTTCTGAGGCAGCGTCATCTAGTATTTAAGGGGGTTCTCTTATCAGAGCAGCAACTTTTAAATGAGCTCAGTCACTTTCTGTAGGCCCTTGAAAAATTACTCTGATGTCTTCCCTTAAAGTTTTTAAACTATGAAAATAAATGTATTTCCTCATAGGATCACTGTTGAAATTAAATAGTCTGTAAATGTTAATTATGTAGAACAACATCTGACTCATAGTGATGTCAGCTTTAAATAGCGGAATAAAATTTATCAAAATCAGAACAGCCTGTGTGGTAAACTCCAGTACGCTACAGAAAACAGCAACGTTCATATTACAGTAAAGCTGCTGGCTTGAATTTAATTCAGTTTAAAGCTGTCGAGGCTCAGAAAATAATACCCCAAAGTATGGTGCCTTAGCACACAGAGTCCTGTGAACTAAAGGACTTTGGACAGATGTAGAAACAAAGTCTCTCCCTGAGCTTTTCTTTCTTCTGGCTTCCCTGGCTTCTGTGACGTAAGCCGAAGAGACCAGAATTCCTCTTGTCCACGGTGAGTCATAGAAACTAACACCCCCCATAGAAACTAAAGCTGGTTATAAAACCAAAGATGTTACTTTAACCTTCTCTTGCCTGTCTACATAGGGGCTGGCTGTATAGAAAGTCTGTGAGCTGCCTTGTCGCAGGGCAGACCATGGGACCCTCATTCCAGAAGGGGCCCTGCCGGACACAGGGTGTCCATAAAGTTCATGTGAAATTTACTATGTTAAACTATGTTAGATGCACGCAAACCTCATGTCCACCCTGTACTTGGGAGCAAAGAAAGTCACCCGGAGAGGCCAAGAAGAGTCTGCGCAGACAGGCCTCCCTGGTCCCCCCAGTCAGCCTGTCACAGGCGATTATTCTGTTTTTATCCAACCTCATTTCCTCATGTCTGCCAATGCTTCTTTGAATCTAAGCATTAAAATGGGTAGATTTCCTTTGGTTCTTCATTTCTGAAGGCAATTGTGTCACGCAGAGCTTTGATTAAATAAATTTTTTATGCTTTTCTCTTGTTAACTTGTCCTTTGATGTAAGACTGTTGGCACTTTCTGCCTCCATAAAGCTTTCCGAGAACTACAGTTTGTAATTTAAATTTGGTTTCCCTTCTCTAGAAGACCCTGAAGTTAAGTCACATATGGGAAATGCTGCTATAGATCTTTTTCTACCACCCAAAGTCGTGACAACTCAGTTGAACCTATAAATAACTACATTCAAGTGTTATCCTAGCACACAATACAAAGATCAGCAAACTGCAGCTTCTCTTAAGAAGACCTGGTTTTTTGTGTTTGGCAGAGGTCTGAGAATCTGTTCTTTATTCCAAGAAATCAGGAAATTTTGAAGGTGAATGAATCGCCAATTTACAATTGCAGTTAAATAATGAAATCAAAGTCACAATGTATAAGAGAAGGGAAGACAGAGTAATCTGATTCCACACGGTGTACACTGTATTTGCATTTATCACAGAAGCTAAATGTTTCCTCTCCAACATATTCATTTAATTATATTAAAATCTTACCTCCTTCCTTATAACTAGTCATTCATTTTGTTTATAACTTAACACACTTGTACATGCGTATCTTTGATAACATGAACGCAATTGAGACTCTTAATTGTAACGGCCCTTTCTCAGATAGGGCAGCATCTCCTGGCCACTTCCTTCTTAACCCTTTTCTGTATCTTGACAGATGTAGAAAATGGAGTGATTTGATTGAATTATAAAGTGGCGTATTCATGAAGTGCATCTGTAAATTGTCCCTCACGACTGCCATCGGATCCTAATGTGACCGTGTCCTTAGTGCTGGATTAGCATTCTGTGTGTTGTGGTGACCCCATCAGATCCTAGTGTGACCATATCCTGAGTGCTGGATTAGCATTCCCTGTGTTGTGGTGACCCCATCGGACCCTAATGGGACCATGTCCTTAGTGCTGGATTAGCATTCCCTGTGTTGTGGTGACCCCATCGGACCCTAATGTGACCATGTCCTTAGTGCTGGATTAGCATTCTGTGTGTTGTGGTGACCCCATTGGACCCTAATGGGACCATGTCCTTAGTGCTGGATTAGCATTCTGTGTGTTGTGGTGACCCCATTGGACCCTAATGTGACCTTGTCCTTAGTGCTGGATTAGCATTCTGTGTGTTGTGGTGACCCCATCGGATCCTAGTGTGACCATGTCCTGAGTGCTGGATTAGCATTTTGTGTGTTGTGGTGCCCTGAGCAGAGTCTTCATGACACAGGGTCACACCCCATGTTAATACCACTAAAGTTGGGCCAGTAAATAAAAACCTTCTAAAAATGACTCTATTAGACATTTTAAGAATAACTCTGGATGACATATCTAACTTAGAAAAGGACGTGGAAAAGTAGGTTTTACTTTATAAGTAAAATCACATTTAAGGTAAGTAGAATCTAGATCTCACCTTGGTGTGGGCTGCTTCTCATGGCAACTCCCTAAAGAAATGGAGGGACCCTGACCTTTCCACAAAGAATTTCTATTTGGGATGGCCTCTGTTCAATTACACTGCCTCATCACTGATCAGTTGCATTTGGCAAGTTTCCTTCTTTTGAATCTAAAAATATCAGCGTGTGTATTAATCATTATTACTCATTCACATTCACTACAGAAAACTGTTACAATGAAGTTTAATTTTTAGAGCTCTGTAGAAATTTCCATGAGAACCTCCCTAGTATACTTACATATCTAATGCCTAAAAAATTGAGACTATTTTAGCTCAATTATCAAAACCATTGTCTTGGGGGCTGGACAGCCTGAAGGTGAAGGGAAGGTGTGAGACCTCAGGGACGTCACTTAAGTTCTCTTTGCCTTGTCTTTCCCATCCATGAAATGGGGACAATGTCTGACATTTTACTAATCATCTCACAGGTTAGTGTGAGACTTACAGGGGAGTAATATCTGTACAACTCACAGAAGAGCGGGTGGTATGGCCTTTTTTGCTCTTATAATATTACTGTGCTTGTATCAGAAGCCCACAATTAATTGCTGTGAGTGAATATTAGGATTGCTGTTCATATACACTACTTAGAAATGCATTTCTTAAAGTAAATCATTAAAAGTTGCTTGGGAAAAATGAGTGGAAAAGAAACTGACGTATTCATGCTCCTGGATCTCAATACTACACCCAGGAGTGCGCCAGGCTTTCTGCACGGTGACCAGGGCACTGAAGGGCGCCTCCTTCTGCCTGCTTTCCTCACTCCCCAGATATCTGCTCCAGGGTGCTCTGGAGGATGTAAGAACTTAGAGCATGGGGGTCTGCAGCCCCAGCCACACAGGTGCTCCTCCAGATTACCCACTGTGGACCTTCGACCAGATTCAAACTTCACCAGATTCAAATTTGCATTCAGTCAAAAGGCCATATTCAAGGATCCACAAGGCCACCTGTGGCCCCACACAGGTTCCCAGCAACTAGCTCTGTTTTGCCCTCTCAGTACGTGTTGTTATGATAACAGAAATTTAATGCTTCTAGGGTCCCCAGAACTCTGGTTGGGCTTAGCCTCTCCTCTATACACAGTATTTGCATTGATGAGGAATTATTCCAGTGGCTAAGATCCCCATATGGTCATGAAATCCAGTATTGTTCTATTACACGCGTCCTTCACCTTTATTTATAACACCACTGTTTGTGAAACAGCAGCCATCTCTTTGCAGTAAAGCCTGGAAAATTCAGCACAGGAAATTTTAAGCCTGTTTTCTTCAAGCTCACCTTATAGGGAGATAGTGATTGGGAGTGCTGGGACTAGACGATGGCTGGGTACAATTTTGGAAAATTGTTCTCCATATTAGCACTTTCACTGATTCCTGGGTAATGGAAAGGAGGGGTAGATGGGGGTGGATGGAGAGTGTTTACAGTGACTGGAAGGAATCACACTGCTTAACCCAGGTCATTGCTTTCCTAATGCTGAAATGAGGGTGGAAAGTATGAGAATCTTTGAGTGGCATTAATTCCTTCCGAGACGGCCATGTGAAGCACTCCTGGGATAGGTCTGTATGTAACTACATACAGGTCAGTTCCATATATTGGACAAAAACTTGGAAGAAAGCAGGGTGGAAATCCAACTGATAAGGCAGGTAAAGATTATTTGGGAACCACAGAGGATTGGATGCTGAACAGGTAAGAAAGGAAAGGAAGTGACAGGTTAGGGTGTGAGCATTCTGCCAGGAGGACTGCCATGTCCATAGTGAAAAGAGTAACTAGAAGATCAACTATTGGGAACACACACATTTAAATGAACATTAAAATGTGTACTTTGGTGTAATAGCACATATTGTTTCTGTTTTGTTTTCAGAACAGCTTTTAGCCTCACTTTTTTCTGCCTCGGTCTTTGTTGACATTTCTGTTTAGATTTTCAGCCAGATCACTTTTGGGGGAGGAAGCATGCAGTAAAGACTCCAGGGCACAGTCTGTCGCTTCCCTGGCCCTCACTGTCACTGCTGTCCTGTGTGTGATGCGATACCTGCTCTTACGTTCAAAAGAGGCTTTCCCACAATACGTGGCATGTATGGTTGTTACAAAAATTATGGAATGCAGTTGGAAAGTTCTTTGAAAAATATAAACAGTTGGGCAGATATATGTGCTTTAAAAACAGAGTGATATGTAAACTATCTGTAGCATTTTCTTCTTTTTTAGTTTTTTAGATTTTTGAAAAATACCCTTGCTACTTAGGTAAAGCTTAGAATCTCTGGGCTTGGTTCAACTTGAGGGCTTTCATAACTCTGTTGGGTGAGGCTTGCTGGTTAGAGCCATAGTACTGGAAATCTGTAGACAAGTCAGTATCTTGGTCCAGGGCACAGAGCCAGCATGAAAGAAATGGGCCCTGAGATCCTGAAGGTACCTTGGGAAGCTGACTGCAGGGTTAACGCAGTGGAGGGTTCTCTGGAGCCTTGGCATCAACCTCTGTGCCAGAAATCATGTTGGTTTTGCCAGGAGGTTCTGATGTCTTCATGAGGCAAACATCCAAGCATTCATTTTCAATCTTATCCTGTGTAGCCATGCCAGCTCAATTCAAAGTAGACAGGATAATTTAGTAACCCTGGGGCCATGGCCCAGACCATCTCCTTTTTCACATCTGCTCTCTCTATCCAAACTTTGTGCAAGAGTTTCTTTTATAGGAATTCTGAAATGCTGATTTTGTTTTCATGTTTGGTTTGGTTTGATTTTTATGTTGTGCTCTCAATTAGCCATGATTAACAGCTATTATTGCAATTAAAGCCAGGGAGAAAGAAGCAATTTAACAGCCTGGCCCTGGTGCCGGGGGCGCTCTCTGCTTCTGAGAAAGGCCACCTGAGTTTGTGTGGCCACTTGTATGGAGATGCCCTTATGGGAAGGCAAGTACTCTGAATTGCTCCCCAACATATCAAAAGCTGATTACTGTCTACAGTGTCTAGATATCGTAGATTGAAAACAAAAAAAAGTGCAAAAGACAGGAAAAAGAAGACTCTAAAAAGTTTCTTGTTGGGTCAACAATCGTATTTTTGGTTCCTGGTGTGCCCTTGACTGAAGAGGGACCCTACACAGCTGAAGTAAGGCAAGTAGGAGGTAATGAATAAGGTAAGATACACTCGCCTCAGATGACTACCTATTGTAACACGAGAGCACCGTTAGGGTCTGGGGGCCTGTTTTATGTTGGCTAGGTGGGGCTCTCCTCCTGGTTCAAAGGTTGCCATTGAACCACTTTGATGGACTGCTGGGAACTCTGTGCCCTGAGTCTTACTGCACGTGAGCTCTCCCACGAGCCTCTCTGAAAGCCCACACGGGGACTGAGCCACGATGTAGATTTAAGCTAATGACATGACGATTAACCTGCTGTTTCTCTGGATCACCTTCCAGACCGTATTGTGCCTGTGTAGCTTGGCCCACAGGCTGGGAGCCCTGTGCATTCTCTGGCACGTGGCAGGCTAAGGTCTAACTGGAAGGTTGGTGAAGGGCCCCCTCCTGCTCCAGATGTGGCAATGCCTTGGGGCACATGCCTTTTTCCCAGGAAGGCCAGAGGTCCCTCTATGTCTGTGTAACACTCTGACCATTATTTCTCCTCTTATAATTGGTAGACTATCCTTTTCTGTGTATTGGTATCTTATTGCTGCAAAAGTAATGGTCTTTTTAAAACACATCACTTATTTTTTAATTATTGGAATTATTGCCAGGGGATTATTATGCTCTGCTCTCACAATAACTTCTTAATCTTTTTCTAAAAGTGAACATTTCCCTATGACTAAGGTCACCTCCTTCCTCTGTGTATTAATGAGGCATTTTTGGGCACCAAAAGTTTGCTTGATATTTTGACAAACAGTTTTGTCACGTATCTATTGTATTTTCATTTACTTTGTTATATTTATGAGTAAGACTGAATACAGGGGTGTGTCTTTCCCAGTCTTTGAGCATTATTTTTTCTTAACCTCAGAATTTAAGCTGTGGGCTGGGCCCCATGTCAGCCCTCCCTGCATCTATCAGTCGTCTTGGAACCCGGCTCTGAGGGGCAGAAGCAGGCGTGGGTAGGGGCTCTTGGTCTCTGTCTGTTGAAATTTTTGTGGATTTTCTTGTCTTTATTCAGTAGTTGTAGTTTTGCTTTTTTTTTTTTTTTGTCTCTGTCTCACTAGTACCAGTAATGGTATAAAAGAATCTGTGTCCGCTAGTAGTCCACTGTTACTGATTTGGTTTTCAGTTATTTTAAAAGGCATCTTTGCCCCAGTAAATAGTATTGATTTGCTTACAGGTCTCAAGCTTTTGTTTTGTTTCCACTGTATGGAATACAGTGTCCAAAAGTTCTCTTTATGGAATTAGAAGTTACAGCTACAAATATTAGTTAGAAAAGTTTTTAATTCCACCAAAGATCTGTGTCAGTGGTTTTATTAGCATGAGCACCTTTGTTTTTATGTAAATTGTATTTTTCTATGGGGACTATCCATTTTTACTGTACTTTTAGGATGATCCAATCCAAATAGGACTTTACCTAAATATTTCCAAAAGGTCAAAATATATTCCCTAGACTTCTAGAAAACTATGGAGATTAAAACAGTTCAGGTGGAAAAGTATGGCTTGCTTGTAATTATTTTATTGTCTTTTCCAGCACGTGCTTGCTAGCATTTCACAAACTTACAACACGGTGCTGATACAATGCAAAGTGCCCGTCTGGCAACTACCCAGTGCATCTGATCTTACAGGTTTAGCCTTGCTGGATGGCACATGGCTGCATGCATGTTCTTTGGAATGTGATTTTTCTAGACAGATATCGTACAGAACAATTATATTATCAAATAAAGGGTCCAAAAATAAAATGGTAATTAATTATTTAAGGCTCAAGAGACTAAAGTGTGTGACATATATATGTATATATACACACATATAGTGTGTATGTATGTAGATACATATATATGCTATTTAATTCAATCAAAGGTATCAAACCTAAAAATCTTATTTTGCTGTGTGTGTGTGTATATAATATATATATATATATATATATATATATATGTGTGTGTGTGTGTGTGTGTATATACTTTTTTTTTTTTTTAAGACAAAGTCTCAGTTTGTTGCCCAGGCTAGAATGCCATGGCAGTAACCTCAAACTCTTGGGTGCTGTATTATATTTGAATCAATCCCCTAAAAATAGTTAATTAAAAGTGATAGTGTTCATTTTCTATTTAATTTTTAATTAAAATCATAACCGTATCCATTTATGGGGGACAATGTGATGATTCCATATACAAGGTGGGGTGTTTTGAATGCACATTCAGTGTCGAAGACTTTAGTTTCATAACCAAAAATACTCCCTTTTCCTGAGTGTGTAGTCAGTGAATTAGGTAAGACGTGAAGCATACATTATGTCCCGTCATCTTTATTCAAGGTACAGCGAGACGAGGAGACAGGCTGCCTGAGTTCACAGCCTGTTTCTCCCACTCACCAGCTGTGTGACCCCTGAGAAATCACTTCACCTTTCCATGACTCTGTTTCCTTACGCATAAAACTGGAGTGATGATAATCGTACCCACTCACAGAGCAGTTGTCGGAAAGAATTATGATAATTTGTATGAAAAACTTAACAGTCTTACCACCTAGTAAGTTCATTATAAGTGGTACTAGTGACATGATATAATTGCCATTATCATCTTCTTTATGAATGAAGAACACAAGGCCTCCTTCAAAGAATGTTTCCATGAGCACAGGGGCAATGGATCGTGGAGCTGGGACCTAAACCCGGCGTGTCTGATGCTGAAGACAGAGTTCCTGTGAGTTGCTCTGCTCTCCCCACTGCCAGACACTGCCATTGAAATCCAAATAGAGATTTTCAGAAAACAACTGCCTTAGATATAGCATTTAATCTGATGTGAAATAAAAAAGTTTATTATAAATAAATAGCTAAGATTCGCAGAAAAGCATGTGTACTAATCATTATTTCTGCTTATTGTGTAATAAGCCCAAATTGTAAATATTTTTAAATGGATGAATGGTTAAACATACCATAAATTTCAATATTAGTTTATGAAGTAACTAAACTTTGGTTCTATTGTATTATGTTCTTAACCCCCAACTACCAATTATATTTCTAGTTTTTTCTTCAGATCATCTTTTATGACATATAAGGGACTTATAGAAAAGTATGCATATCTGGGGCAGTGTTGTGGCTCAAAGGAATAGGCCGCCGGCCCCATATGCTGGTGGTGGGAAGTTCAAACCCAGCTCGGCCAAAAACTGCAAAAAAAAAAAAAAATTAATAATAATAATAATAATAAAAGAAAAAGAAAAATACAAATATCTAAATAAACACATCTATATATATGTGTGTGTGTGTGTGTATATATTCTTTTTTGTTTTCATGAACCCATCAACCCAGACAAGATTGTGAACAGACCCACTACTCTGAGGAGTTGTTTGCAAAAGTAACCCGTGCATGGCCATGTGTGATGACAGCTATGATCAGCATGGTCCGTCCCCTGGCTGTGTCACAGAAGGGAAAGACTTCTCATTTTTCTTTCTTTCTTTTTTTTTTTTTTTTTGAGACAGAGCCTCAAGCTGCCCCCCTGGGTAGAGTGCCGTGGCATTACAGCTCACAGCAACCTCCAACTCCTGGGGTCAAGTGAGTCTCTTGCCTCCGCCTCCCAAGTAGCTGGGACCACAGGCGCCCGCCACAACGCCTGGCCATTTTTTGGTTGCAGCCGTCATTGTTGTTTGGCGGGCCCGGGCTGGGGATTCGAACCCGCCACCTTAGGTGTACGTGGCTGGCGCCTTAGCCGGTTGAGCTATAGGTGCTGAGCCTTCTAATTTTTCTTAACAGCAGAAAGGCTGCATGTTCCTTGGAAATAATCTGTGACTTTGAACACAGGAGACACATTGAGAAGAGCAGATCCTGTAAGGCCTGGCCATGAGACCCTCCTACCCGTCTGAGACAAAGTTGGGACGATCTGATAAGAACGTGGGACCCCCCAGTTGGCCAGGGGCAGAGTCAGTCATACTGTGCTGACGTCACACCGTTCCACAAAGCTCCCCACAGTTTCTCCCCTGACGCAGCCACTAGGAATGTGTCTTCCCTTGAGTGGGTGACTGACTCTCTCTGAGCTTAGTTTTCCTGTCTCTGAAACAAACACCGCGGCGCCCAGCATGCATGTGATACTTGAGCTGCTTAAAGAAATCTGTTTTGATCCAAGTTTATTTCCATCCTGAAACGCTGACTTTATGCTCTGTGTACTCAACAGCGAAATTCAGGTGAAAGTGCCTCACAGACATCCTGCTGCTTTGGGTGTCACACCCTGCTGTCCAGGATTTTTGATCCAAACTCTCTCTTTCAGTATTTAAATCTTCTTTAACACCACCTCTCCGATCAAGTATTTTGTGAGGTGGTCCCATTTTCCAAAAATTACTTCTTTAATTTCTTTCAAACTTTATTTCCTGAAGTTTTAGCATCAGAAGAATTGAAAATACAATCTGTAAAAAGCTTCAGTAAAAATTCCTGTTGCAATAGCTTTTAAAAAATATCCCCTTAAGAGAGCAGACCATTTACTTTTAAGGTGGTCACCTGGAAAATATTGTGAGGTCTCATTAAAATCAAAGGGCCGTCCAGAAATAAACTTCTCCAGGAAGAAGGCTCGCCAGTCAGCCAATGCCTTCCCAAATTAACACTGAGGACGATAAAGTCAACATATGAGCTGTCAGTATCTAGCACATTGTAAGTCCAATCTGGCAGGGTGACGGTGGAAACTATTTTATACGTCACCTTCCTGCCTCTGAAATTTAGCTCTAAATAGGAGTAGTCAGTGAAGCCCTCTCACCCTCTCTGTGCTGGGCTTGTTTTCCTCTCAAATTGAAGTTCACACTATTATTTTATTGCAAATACATTATTGTTCCCTTTAAATGTTTTGGTGCTTTATTCAAAAGTGTGATTACGTCATCTTAGAGTTCGCATTTTTCCTCAGGAAAACATCTGGTTTTTCGTAGTCATAGACAATAAAAATACTATTTTTAGCACGGTCTTTTCTTGCCAGAATTACAGACTTGCGGGTAATGCTTACTCTATTTATGAAAGCTTTCCTGGAAGGACATATTCTCCAAATAAAAGCAAAGTGCCAGCATCTTGTCTGAATCTGGATACTGTCTGTGTTTTTCCACTTAACTCAAAGTACATGTTTTATCAACATTAGTCATAAGATTGGAAATGAAAATAGTTTGTATTGATATAAAGTGACTATCAATCAGTTTTCATCATCTACAATGGCTAACACATAACAAAATCAAGTTTTTAAATATCTTTTCCTTGAAATAAGATTAATGATGACACAATTAGAAGCTGACCAAAAAAATCCTTAATAGTGATTTGGACAAAATGTAAACTAGGTCCTGAAGAAAAGTCCCAGGGCTCAAGAAAATAATACGTTATTTAGAATCCTCTTAATATGAGAAGCAATTTGAAACAAACAAGTAATTCAGTTCATTAAGTAAAACAAGCATTATTCATGTACAAATGATTGAATGGTTTGTTTTTCAATATCCTTCTGCATTTAAAAAAGCTTGAAGAACATCTGTTTGCAAAATATACAAATTCAAACTATTACATAAAATGTACTACATTACACCACTGTGAATGAGGGGTTTTGTCAATATTCAGATTAATCTGGTCATAGTTATAATGAACATTATGCAAACATACAATAATCAGTAAAATAAAAATGCCACGTCTTGCCGTATAACTCCTTACGGGTTATTTATTATGATAGTAGCTACACTATGTGCATCACAGCCAGGGGTTTTGCCTAAATCTAAGATGGTCTTCATGTTTCTGTTTAAGTAATCTCAGCATACAACACGCACTCTTTGTGGGTGTTTGCAGCACCTGGTTTTTGTCTTATAATCTGTTACCAAACTATCTATATTTGTTACTTGCATACTGAAAATTATCTCCTGTTAGTGCACAGAAATTAAAGTCCTCATTGTTTACATCATCCCATCTGATAAATCAATAGTGCAGGGTGGTTCCTGTTTCCTTAATTTCCAGGCTCTTATGACATTTTCCGTTTTTCAGGAACAGACTTATCAACGATCAATTGAAAACAATCATGGGAACTACTCAAGAGTCATGTCACTTGACCCACTTCCAATTTTGCTGCTCTTTGTATAGCACTGGTCTCCCCATCTCCTTCCAGAATTAGTATCCTTATAGTTTAAAGATACTCAAAGGACAGGAGAAATCTTGAATCATCTACCATGACCACTCATGTCGTTAGGTTCACACGTGCAGGTATTTCCAACAGATACAGCAGCAGCCAGGAGCTGCCTACATCCTGCGCATGCCCAGTCCTCAAGGACCAGACACAGCCTTGCACGTGTTCAGTTCCCACATGAGCTCAGTCCCTGCACATGCTCAGTCCCCACACGTGCTCAGTCCCCACACCTGCTCAGTCCCAGCACCTGCTCAGTCCCCAGAAATCCTGACAAACTGCACCTTTAGTGTCACATCAATATCAGGCATAATTCTCATCAGTATGTAGGATTTATATCCAAACCATATTTTGACATGCATCTACACAAATTGTTTGAAAAGTAGTAAATAATTCAATTATGAGCTATTTTCAATGTCCAGCAGCTCATAGAACATTTTTAAATATTGCTACTCTCTTTTATGAGGGCTCCATGGTTACCTAAACCACTGACTGATAAGAATGGTAAATGGACCAATATTTAATTATCATTCTGTGATGTTTAGAAAAATAGATATTAGAAAAATGTCATGGTGTATTAAAGTTGATTTTTAAAAATTCCTAATGATAAAAAAGAAGAGAAGATGCTAGTTCAAATAAATGAGAAATGCATTAAAATTTATAGAGGAACAGGGCAATAGTGTATATTTAAAATCAAGGTAGAAAAATACAGGTTATGTTTTGACACAAAATAGATCTTTCCTCAGACACAAAGAGTTAAAACATCTTGTGTCACTCTGCTTGCCACTTCTTAGATAGGGACATTCCAGTGAAACCCTGCACCCAAATTCATACGGGTAATATTATCCAACTAAAAGATAGCAAAATCTCCGAAACATTTTTGGAGAAAAAGTCAAAATAACCCAGAGTTATCTCATTACTGCCTGAAAGTGAAGACAGATTCAATGATGTCTAAAATACTACCAATAATAATGAAGGTGTCAGAGATTAGAGTCCCACCAGCCACATGGGACAATTTGAACTTCATAAAATGAAAGAGCAATTGTAGTCAAGTGTATCAAGTTGCTCCTTTAAAATAATCTAAGTCCATGATGATGCTCAAAAAAGACACATACCTTGGGTGGTGCCTATGGCTCAAGGAGCAGGGCGCCGGCCCCATATGCCAGAGGTGGTGGATTCAAACCCAGTCCTGGCCAAAAACAAACAAACAAAAACTGCAAAACAAAACAAAAAAGACCCATACCTTAAAATTTACTGAAGACAAACCACATGGAATTTTCCCAAGTATCTTTACAAAAATATTACTGTATGGTAACTGAAATAAATTATGTGATTTGTTTATTAAATTTTGGTAATTTCCTAGTTGAAAATTATACAAGGTATATGGCTAACAATGGCAACTTTTAAAAGTACCTTGCTTGTTAATGTTGTTGAAAATGGCATCATGCATGGAGCCACATTCATGGTAATAACATTAACACTATGGTACTGATATCATAAAAGTTATACAATCACATAAGTCAGTAAAATATATGATACAATAAAACAGAAGGTATCAAGTTAATATTTCTATCATAGTGTAGTCAAACAGCTAATGAACTTAACAGTTTCTTGGTAACCAAATTTTAAGATAAGATTAAACAAAATTAGTAAGATAACTTGCCAAACTTTTCATTGGTATGCCACAGCTAGCGAGGGTTTCCACATCCCTGATCTTCCTGTCAGAAATAGAACAGACACACACTTACAATCACACTTTATCCCACTGAGGCTTTGAGGACTTTTACTAGACATCTTTTCAGGCACACAGTGCTGGCTGAAACCTCAGCTGTATTAATACGCATCTTACTTTAGATTTTATGAAAAGAAATTCTGTGACATCCTTATTATCCTGAATAGTATTGATTATGTGGTAGAGAAACAAGTTTCTAGCATGAATTAAAGGTGGAAACTATAATTTAAACTAACTTAAATCTCAGTGTATAAGCCTACTGAATCTCCAGAAAAGCTGCATGTTCTCCCACAGAATTGTCACACTTGGAGCATCTTGATGAAATATATTTCTGAAGTCGGTGGAAGACTGTTGGACACCAGGCACGACTGACAGCGGGGGGAATGTGTGGAAACTGCAGACGCAGCCTCACTCTCCCAACCACGTTTGATTCTGTCAGGGCCAGACCACTGCAGACAGATGAGGGAGCAGAGGACACCTCCTCGGCCCTGGGAGGAGAGAGAGGAGCTGTTACGGAGCGGAAACCGATGTGGCGTGTCTGCTGTGGCAGCAGCATTTGTAGCAAGTGCAATCACTCGCTACTTCTCTAAATTCTGATATAGCCGTAGTGGGTATGATCTGGGGGAGGAGATACAGGAAAAGTGTTTGTGTAGGGAAGGGATAGGACACAGAAAAAAGAAATGATACAATTTCATAGTGGGAATTAAGTGAATAATGACTCAAAGGGAAAAATCAAGAAATAGTTCAATCAAGTTAGCATATTAATGTTAGATATATGGATAGAGAAATGACAAAGTGATTAACTGGCCGAAAGACTTAAAGCGGCTGTGATTGTGGAGGAGTAATTGTGTGACAGTGACCTCTTTTTCTTACCTTTCCTTCTAAAACGCTTTTTAAACCCTATGTATATAAAGCATAGTTAAAACTAAGGATAAATGGAAAATATTTTAAGTGTAAAGACTTCACAAATGGGAAAACTAAAGGTGTCAGGAGATTGGGACATTCAGCAACCTTAGGATGGTGAAGAGAAGGTGTCAGAAGGAGACACACTCTCCTCTGAGATCTGAAGGGTGACTTTGTGTTATGAAAGATATTTCCTATTTCTTTACATTGCTTTAAAAATTATATGATTCATTCATTTGGTAGAAATTGGAGAAAAGTTCCATTTGGATACGGAAATGGTAATATACTTTTCAGTATGCCACTAAAACATTTTCCAAATGTGATTTTATATAAATAAAATACTCTTGGAGAAGTGTATTGAGCTAAAAATTCAAACTATGAACATTCAACATGGCCTGACTTACTCAAGAAAGTACTTAAAAATTCACATTTTAATTAAAATATATAATACAAGACATCCTTTGTGATCATAAGTAATTTAGGTTGAGAAATACCTTGAAATGGCAAGGTGCATTGAAACCATGTACTTTGTCCTTCTGAAAATTGGCTTTTAATAAGAGTCATGAATGTACTACGGCACATTTAAAGTATCGCCCACTTTAATTTGTGTTTTATATTTATTTCTCTAAGGGTCAATGACCCTTGCACGGTGGGCCACTTGCCCAGTAACCTGCATTGTACACACGCTTTGAACAATAAAGAAATCAGAGGTAACCCTGCCCTTCTGAACAGCACCCCCAACACCCTGACCTCACCAGCTTCGGCCGCCCACCTCCATAGTGTTCATTAATTGTTCTTTAAAATATTTCCTAAAATTAATGCTGATGGGAATTACTCGGGACAGTAAGTAAAAACTTCATCAAGTGAAAGGATGGCAGCACCTCAGAGTCTGTGCCTTGACCTAAAATGCAAAAAAGGTATTGTTCTTACAAAAAATCCTTTCATGACTTTCAATATGTGGGACATGTGCAGATTAATGACTCTGTAGTTGAAGAATTCCAGAAGAAAATATCCGTGAATCCTTTGTGAGTTTCCAGGAAGACACCCTGAGAAGCTTTCATTAGACGTTGCAGTGCAGTCTCAGAGGTCCCAGCTTTCATTAGACGTTACAGGGCAGTCACAGAGGTCCCGGCTTTCATTAGACGTTGCAGTGAAGTCACAGAGGTCCCGGCTTTCATTAGACATTGCAGGGCAGTCACAGAGGTCCCGGCTTTCATTAGACGTTGCAGTACAGTCACGGAGGTCCCGGCTTTCATTAGACGTTGCAGTGCAGTCTCAGAGGTCCCGGCTTTCATTAGACGTTGCACTGTAGTCACAGAGGTCCCGGCTTTCATTAGACGTTGCAGTGCAGTCACAGAGGTCCCGGCTTTCATTAGACGTTGCAGTACAGTCACGGAGGTCCCGGCTTTCATTAGACGTTGCAGTACAGTCACGGAGGTCCCGGCTTTCATTAGACGTTGCAGTACAGTCACGGAGGTCCCGGCTTTCATTAGACGTTGCAGTACAGTCACAGAGGTCCCGGCTTTCATTAGACATTGCAGTGCAGTCACGGAGGTCTCGGCTTTCATTAGACGTTGCAGTACAGTCACGGAGGTCCCGGCTTTCATTAGACGTTGCAGTGCAGTCTCGGAGGTCCCGGCTTTCAATTAGACGTTGCACTGTAGTCACAGAGGTCCCGGCTTTCATTAGACGTTGCACTGTAGTCACAGAGGTCCCGGCTTTCATTAGACGTTGCAGTGCAGTCACGGAGGTCCCGGCTTTCATTAGACATTGCAGTACAGTCACGGAGGTCCCGGCTTTCATTAGACGTTGCACTGTAGTCACAGAGGTCCCGGCTTTCATTAGACATTGCAGGGCAGTCACAGAGGTCCCGGCTTTCATTAGACATTGCAGTACAGTCACGGAGTTCCCGGCTTTCATTAGACGTTGCAGTGCAGTCTCAGAGGTCCCGGCTTTCATTAGACGTTGCACTGTAGTCACGGAGGTCCCGGCTTTCATTAGACGTTCCAGTGCAGTCACAGAAGTCTTCATTAGACGTTCCAGTGCAGTCACAGAAGTCCCAGCTTTCATTAGACCTTGCAGTGCAGTCACTGTGGTCCTCTTTTCCCCCAAGCCCTTTCCTTCCCAGTGGTGCTGGGCTTATATCCAGGAGGACGTGCTAATGGCTTTTCTCTGCAGTGTGGCCTCTCTGGCACCAAGCTTCCTGCCTCCAGAGCCATTGGCGTGGGATTCCTGGCCTTTCCTGCAGCCGGTTTGGTTCACCTCCACGACTCTAACTCCTTCATCTGGCTGCAGACACAGTATACTATTTGGCTTCACATGTGTATGAGAATGTGCTTCACTTTCTTTAACATTTTCCTCCTCATCCTTCTTTAATTGAAACTGAGAGTCCTCTGCATTCTAAGCCTGGAAAAACATTCCTCAGGAGATTCATCTTTCACTTTAAAATCAGGGCCTGATTTGCTAATTTCCTTGGGGCGCAGTGATTATGAAATCTCTTTGGTGGTGCTCTGGGTATCCAACATGGACTGCAAAAGTTATTGGAATTCAGTGATTAAACATTAAATCATAACCATATTATGGGACAAAGTCAGTAGGTAATAAGCAGATGGAGAAACCACATATAATCAATGTCAACAGCATTGGTAAAAACTTCACCATATCCACTTGGGGGTGCAGTGTTGGATTATTTTTGCATAAAAATGGGAGAAAAATGCTACTGAAAAATAAAAAAGTGTTTCATAAAGAGATAGGAAAACTTCAGGAAAAGAGGTGAAAATAACATCCGTTTAGAAAACATTGTTAATTGATAAAATAACCTATGTTCTATTAGTGATCATTCTGTGTTTGTTTGCTAGAGGGTTACAAGTGGAGAAAGTGAGTATTCAGGAATTCAAGATTATCAGTTACACGTTCCTAAGCTCTTCATGTTACTGTGTCAATTATTAAATAAAAAATAAAAATAACATAGTTATTAAAATGAAATGTATGTAACTATCTTTCATTTATTTAAAGAAGCAAAAAAAAAAAAAGTAGAACACAAAGGAAGACACAGCTCTGGATGGTAAAATGCTACATAACATGGTGGTTTCTTTTCACCCTCGTCAAAACATGAAATTACAGGTAATAGAAATGTGTTGTTTCCCTAAAAGTTGGTTTACAAAATTACCGATTCTTCACCCTCTAAAATTTCTGGTACTACATAGATGGTTAGAGATATTTCAAATATGTTTCACACACAAAAAGACATTATATTGTTTTATAAATTTTTAAGCAAGAGATTTTGAATTTGGTAATGTGTCAACCAGATAAGCATTTTAATAAAAAAGATGAAAAATACTCAATGAATAAAATATTTATTTCATTATGTGCAATATTTTCTTTGAGTGCTATGTTTATATGTGGTTGAATTTTTAAGGTGATAAGGGGCCTTGAACTTCTGTGAAGTCAAAAATTTGTGTATTCCATTCCACTGGGTGGAAATGTAACTACTGATAGATTACTGGTTACAGTAAGCCTTACCGATAATATCATCTATCAATTAAAACATAATATGTGTGCTGCAGGTGTTATACTACGTCTGCTGTATTCTTATAATAAGGTGCATCGTAGAAAGGATAAGAGAGAAGCAGCAGTGCCAGACAACAAACTGACCTCAGACCATGGGTAGAAAGGTTCCGATTATTCAAGACTGTTTTTGAGGACCGGCTGTGGTGGCTCCCGGCACTCTGGGAATTAGCAAGCTCAGGAGTTCAAGACCAGCTTGAGCTGTGGTTGCCCAGCCTCAAAACCTGTGAATAATCAGAACCTTTCCACCAGGTTGTCTCGTGCCAGTTTGTTGTCTGGAACTGATGCTTCCAACTTCTCTTCCTCATCATCAGACATCAGCTCAGACGCTCTAATCTCCCTCAGGCCTTCTGTTAATTCCTCTGGTTGGCTCCGCTCTTGAATTTCCTCAGAATCCGTGTCTTGAAACCCTTCATCCTCCATCTGTACATATTTGTAAAGGGATTGCATTATACTATATATGTATATATAGTAATATATGGCATATATACATGTATCATATATATTATATATATGCATATTACATACTTACATCTCCATGTGGATATATTTGTATATGTGTGTGTGTGGCCCAAATAACATTCATTTCCTATTCAATTTATCGATCCATCTTTAATGACTATATATACATGTGTCTGTATGTGTACACACACTCACACACACCCCTGCACACACACACATAGCTTCTGAAGGCTTCAAATTGCTGTCTCAAGTTCTGCGAGGGGAGGCTGCTCCATCCTTCTCATTGGTTTTTCCCACTGTCTATTAACTTGTGTGTAAAGACGCTCATTTTGTGAGGAACTGGTAAGAAGAAAACAAATGGATAAAAAAATATATTTTTTATAAAGTCTGAGCAATGACAAAAGATGATTATTTAACTCAAATTCTGCATCTTATAAACACCCAAGGCAGACGTACCATTGTGTAAGCTGAAAACCCTGTGAATATTTTGGGGGGGGTGCAAGGAGGGAACGGGATAATTTGAATTGTGTGATCTCATAATTTTAAGAAAATCATTTAATACACTTAACAAAACAATTCATAAAATAGTTTATGACAGTTAAAATGGAGGTGCCAAAAAGATTTGATGAGAATCAGTATGTTCAACTTTCAAACTTTCCTGGGGTCTCCAGTATGTGTGAGGAGAAACCATCACTACTGCTGGATGTGAAGCCTTCAAACTCTCCATGAAGCACTGCTAATTCCTGTTCAATCTTAAAATGCTCTAAATAATCCTAACAATTCATTGAAATATCATCCATTCTTTTGTAACAAATTCATACTGAATCGAGAAGTTCTGAATTATTTTTAATGAACATTAATGTCATTTGCCACTGCCGTGATTATGCTTCCTGAAGATAAATGGGGGTTTGCAAACTGCTGAAACTGCTTTGCTGAAGAGTTTGAGGGCCTGTGAGCTGCTTCTGTCCACGTGACGCTGTTTATCATCATAAAGCCTTCTGAGTATTTAAGGCAAATGTCTACAGTTAGTCGTGTTTGCTTCGTGATGTACACTGGTTTTATTGCTCTCCTTCGGCTATCAGCTTGCTATAGGGGATAATGCAGCAAAATCAGGATTCTGTATTTCATCTCTGCTGGACTCTTGTCTAACACAAAATGGAACATTAAGCCAAAAGGGAAATCCAGCAAAGTTTAGATTTATTGCAACTGGACTCGCCTCTGATGGGGATTTCAGAGAGGTGAGGACAGGTGGCTGGAGCATGCTGGAGTGTCTAGGGCAGACCTGGGTAGATAAAGGTCTCTAGGAAGATGAACTTCACCTTTAATACACAGTTCTTAAGGAACACATTCCCCCCACCTTGGGAAGCTGGTAACTTGATGCAGAAAGATAACTGCTTTATCCTCTGCAGTAAAACTATTGCTGCTTCTTTCCCTGAGAACTAATTCATTTCTTGAGCTGGGCCAGACATTAAATGTAAAAGGATACATTAAAAGAGCACCCAGTTTATTACCTCTACTTCCAAAGAAGTAGGTGTGGAATGAATGATCAAGTTACTGAGCTTTGATGGCCAATTATGAGCAAAGCCCTGTGAAGAATTGAGAGATGAGTAAGACACAGTGTCTTCATCCCAGAAGGTGTACGCTGGTGGAGCACACACACGTTCATCTCAGTTTAAAACCCAGATGACAAACTCTACAGATTTGGAATAGCGGTGGGATAAGGAAGTCCAAGGAGCACAGAGATGAGCTTCAGCGGTAGGCCTGGGACACCTGTGGGAGGCGGGGGCTGAGAGCGACCTTGAAGGTGGTTCAAGACCACTCTCTTGGGTATAAGCACAGAGAGGAAATTCAAGGCAAGGTAATCAAGGATAACACTGAAAAAAATTAGGAAGAACTTCACTTACTTTAAGTTGTAAAGGCTCAGAATTATGTACCTGTAAAGGATGTTGAACTTAATTCAGTTCTGGTCTTCAAATCACAGGTTTTGATCCCATAAAAGTAGAAGTGTTCTTAGGAGGAGGAAGCAAGAGGAGGATGCTTTGCTTAAAAAATTAAAGTTCAGTGCTGGTTGTCATTTCTAACTGCTTAATTTTATTGAAAAGAGTGTAGCTGCTTGGAAGAGGCTTGTGAAATCCAGCGCGCTCTCCGACCTAGATGTGAACGTCTCAGCACGCTGTCCGACCTGCAGCTAGGATGCCTGACCCTGTTCTGGGTCACTGACTTCTTAAAATACTCTCTCCCTGCCCTGTCCAATGTCGGGGTACGTGGCACACCTCCTGGGCGACGGGACTTGGACTTCATCTAACAATCACAAACAAGGTAACCTAATTGTATGTACTCCTATGTTAATCTAAAATTTAAAAGAAATAAAATTACTTCCCTTGGGGAAAACAATAACATTTGCTCATCCCCATGTGGTCATAGTCCTTTTCCAGTCTCTTATTTTTAGCTCTTCATGTTGAGACTGAGCTGACGTGCAGACAGGCACAGGGTGAAGTGTACAGTTTGACAATTCCTGAGACAGGTGGGCCTCCGTGACACCTTCCACGGTGATCCAGACAATGAACACGTCAAGCACCCCAGAAAGCTTTCTCCCGTTCCTTGGCAATCCCACCCTACTCTTCCTCCCATTCCTTACTTGTTCCTAGGTGACCACTAGAGATCACACTTATGTTTTCTAGAATATTCTTGTGATAAACCACACAGGTGTTGTTCCTAGGTGACCACTAGAGATCACACTTGCGTTTTCTAGAATATTCTTGTGATAAACCACACAGATGTTGTTCCTAGGTCACCACTAGAGATCACAGTTGCGTTTTCTAGAATATTCTTGTGATAAACCATACAGGTGTTATTCCTAGGTGACCACTAGAGATCACACTTGCATTTTCTAGAATATTCTTGTGATAAACCACACAGGTGTTCTCTTTCTTTCTGACTCCTTTCACTCAGCATAACTGTACTAAAGTTACAGTATAGTTATGTAATGGTTTGAGGTGGGACAGACCCCAGGATGGTGAGAGTGCGTAGACCAAACTGTGAGAACTCCCACCGCGTGAGTCCCAGTGAAGGACAATGGTGGCATAGAGAGGAAGGACAGCAGGTAAGATTGACGGAATCTGGCCACCAGCACACGTGAGAGTGAGTGAGAAGCCAAATTTGATTGACAAATGGGTGGACTTAGCTCTGCAAACTCTCCATGAACAGAGCTCTATGCAACCACAGAGCCACGGCATGATTACTGTAATACTCTCATCAATTAATAACAAAAACATTCCACCTAAGCGTTCCCCTGTATAATTACCCTGTAAATACTTGCCCATTGAGATTATGGGAATTCTTGTAATAAACGTGTTCCATTGGACAGTCCTCTACTTGAAAAGACTTTTTAAAACAACATCTGTTAATAGTCTATGTACAAATTTCAGATGTTCAGACTTGGTACTAAGTTGAGTTAAACCATGCGCTCTGTGACTAGGCATGTTTTGTTCAGTCGCTTACACAGATGAAGAACCAGCTCCCAGAGAGGGAAGATGAACATGCATAGGGTCCTGAATAATTCCAGGGTATTTTCTAATTCATAAGTCACTTCAAGATGCTGCAAAGTTGCAGGGTTCTCATTATATAATCTTATACTCAAATTAGAAATTCAGGAAATTATTGTTAATCTGTATTAATACTGGTTGTCTCTGACCCAACAAAACACCCATATAGTCCAAACAGAGAAATTAAAGGATTACTGAGGAAGCAATATGTGTATGTATACACACGCAGTCTCTCTCTCGCACGTATACCAAGTAACACTGTAAATTAAAACATACACACTGAAAACTTAAAAAGTTGAGATCTGAAATACAGCAGTTTGCATCACAATGATGCCAGTTCTGAGCAGCTAATTAGCCTTCTAATTTGGAACATACTGTAATTGGATTTCTTCTATTATGGGAGTTGAGATTGAAAAATTAGTGTGTATTTCTTACATTTATATTCCTAAATTGTCAAACGTAATTGTTTTTTCTTAATTTCTGCAGGTAATTGGCTTGTAATTTTTTTATGTTATTGCCATGTATCTCTGATTTGGATTCTTTTATAACTCATATTTCCCTGCAAATTCTTCATTTCAAAAATTATACAATGCATTATGACATCAATTGACTTGTACAACTCCATGGATATAGTATCTAAAAGGGAGTAACTTTGTTAATAAACTAATAAAACATTTTATCTCCCTTTCTCAAGGTTCACAACCCCTTTTAGTTATAAAGTCACTGTAAAATTAGAGTATGTGGAAACAGAAGAGAGAATATATAATCATCTTTAATTTCCCAAGACAATGTAAAATATATATTTTCACCGATGTGTCTATAATTTGAAATTTTTTATGTTTCTCAATATAATGTTTTAAGGAACTTAAAAATCTCAGAATGATTTTTTTTTTCTTGAGTACAATACATAAGAAAAGATTCTTGAAGTTTGGGGATTTATACACTGTTAGATTTGGTATAATTTGCATTTTGAGATATATAAAAGTATTGGAATAAGTGAGAAAGTCTCATAGAGAAGATAACAGCAGGTAAATGACATAGTTTAATAGCAGATTTTCTGACCGACAATGACTAATGGGAACCCAGAGAAAGAAGTATCTAGAAAGAAAATATCTGTAATGATAGGAAGGGGTTTGCTGCAGAAGAAGCACATTAATTTAATTCCACGAAATCACTGATTTCTTAGCTCTTACTCACACAGTTATCCCAGGTCCCAGGATACTGCAGGAGGCTCTGTCTTTCCTGTCACCCTCTCTCTGTGAAGATGACGTCTCTGTGGTCCCTGTAGCAGCGAAAAAGGTAGAAAGAGAGTCTTGTAATTAAATGATTTAGCCTCACTAAGGTACTTCATTCTGCTCACACCATTACTGTACTAACCAATCATAAGGCTCTATCGTAATGAAAAGTGTTATAAAATTAAAGTTTTTTTTTTTTTTCTGTGAATACAGAAGAGGCTGACAGTGGTGAACATAATTACATCCACCACAGACAAACGGTCATGTCCACATCACTCTAGCGGGCTCAATAGACCTGGAGGGTCTACTAATTGAAATTATGTTTACAGTACATTTAGTGGGCTTCGCACTCCTCCCCCCAAATATCAGTTCTACTTGGAACCCTAGAATGTGACTTAGTCTTTGCAGATGTACTAAGATGACATGAGGGATCAGGGGGCCCTAAATCCAGTGACCAGTGTCTTTTTAGGAAGAAGAGGGGACGCACAGAGACACAGAGTAAAAGTCCAAGGAGGTGGAGACGGACAGTCAGCAGGGCAGCTACAGCCGGGAGTCTCGGCAGCCACAGGAAACGCAGGAGCAGCAGCAGGGGAGGGGAGGGGACCTGGGGGACGCCGTCTACACGGCAAGGACAAATGTCTGTGGTTTTCAGCCACTACTTTTTTGGTATTTTGTTATGACTTCCCTAGAAAACCAATGTAGTATATTTAACCCAATTTTTAAAATTCAGTGTTTTCTTTTCTTTTTTTTTTTTTTGGTTCTTTTGGCTGCTGCCTTATTTTCTGGTAAAGGCTCTTATGGTAGAAAGAGCAACTGTTATTACACTACGGGCTTTAATTTCTATTTGACGCCCCTTCCTCAACTTTGGACTTCACATTTAGAGGTTTTTTTTTTTGGAAAGGAGAATGTCACTGATAAGTCTATTTTAATTAAAATGGCTCTCTTAATAGGATGCAAACAATTAGATAACAAACTCTTAGCATCACAACTCTGCATTTTTAATCTATATATTTGATGTGGATTAAATTCTAAAATATGTTTCCCGTGTTTCATGCTGTATGGATGCTGAATAAAGGAAAATACAGTTTTCCTGTGATGAAATTGGTGCAACAATTATACAAATTGCCATTAGGTTCATATATATATGTATATATATCCAAAATAACTATTTCAGACTCACCTACTTAGATTCATTCATCTACATAAATTAATATTATCAAAATGAATATGTAAGGACAAAGCTATTTCATAAGTATGTTCATTTACACATTTATAACATAATATCTAAAATAATCTGTAACTAGTGAGAGTTATCCTGCTAAACAGAACCAAAAAGATGTATATGGACATACGATGAGATTTCTGATAGGAATTATCTTGTGAAATCGTGGAGGCTTGGAAGTCTCAAAATATCCCATCTGCAAGCTAGAAAACCAGAAAAAGAGGTGGTATAAATTCGTACAAGTCTGTAGAGCAGAGGAGAAGCTCCAATTTCAAGGGCAGAAGACGGATGTTGCAGCCCGAAAGGAGAGAGAGAGAGAAAATGTGCCCTTGCTCTGTCTTTTCTTGTAACTTGGGCCCTGAGCATTGTGGATTACACCACCCATATTGGTAAGGAAGATCTTCTTACCTCGGTCTACTGATTCAAATGGTAATCTGTTCCAGAAAGCCCTCACTGACAGACTCAGAAATAATCTTCTACCAGTGGTCTGGTCTTCCCTTAACCCTGCCAAGTTAATATATAAAATTAACCATCATGCAATAAAAAACAACATGGAATAATGACATATGTAACTAAGTTATAGATCACTGAAGACATTTCTTATTCAGCTTTTAAAATCATAATCTTGCATAATCTTGAGCCAGGTGCGGAGGCTCACACTTGTAATCTCAGTACCCTGGGAGGCCAAGAAGGAAGGATCTTTTGAGCTCAGGAGTTCAAGATCAGCCTGAGCAGGAGCAAGACCCCATCTCTACTAAAAATAGAAAAATCAACTAAGCATGGTTGTCCAGCTACTAGGGAGGCTGAGCCAGGAGTATTGCTTGAGCCAAGGGTTTCAGGTTGCTGTGATGCTGGAGCACTCTGCACAGGGCAACAGAGTGAGACTCTGCCTCAGCAAATAAATAAATAAATAAAATCATAATCTTAAAGACTACAACAGAAACATGAAGGATTTTGTAGCAAATGATAAGGAAGAATGAAGCAAAGTACAGAATGTATTCTGCATGTTGGCTACCATGAATAATGTTGCAACAGAAAAGGGAAACCAGATGTCTCTTTGACATTCTGATTTCATTTCGTTTGGGTATGTCTTGGCAGAGAGATTGCTGGATCATGAGATAGCTACATGTTTAACTTTTGGGGGAACCTCCATGCTATTTTCCATAATGATTTCTAATTTTTTCCCACCACGAATGTACAGTGTTTCCACTCACAAATGAATGGATACTTTCAAAAAAAAGTATCTTGAAAGCAAGATACTTTGAAATGAAAGTATAATGTTTCTTTGTTATAAGACCTTGTGGCTACACACACACAATCACATCTGTATGAATATTAACCCAGCTGTTAAGAAGAGGGGGATACTGCCATTTGTGACAATATAGGTGAACCTGAGCGAAATTACGCTACATGAAATAAATAACCCAGACACAGAAATAAAAATATTGCATCATCTCACTTACATGTGGAAATTAAAAAAAAATAAATACATAGAAACGGAGACTAGAATTCTGGTCACCAGAGGAAATGTGGGAAAGGAAATAGAACAAAGTTACTCAAATAAAATAAACTTGCAGTTATGAAGGATAAATAAATCTAGAGTCTTAGTGTATTAACAGAATGAACACATCATTGATAGTTTTGTGCTATATACCAAAAGTTACTAAGCTAATATTTCAGGGGCTCTTATGATATACACACAAAGGTAACTAAAAAGAGTGATGGATATATTTCTTTCTTAATAATAATGACCCTATTACTCTCTGTGTGTGTGTGTGTGTGTGTGTGGGTATGTCTAGCACCATGTTGTACACCTTAAATATATATGATAAAAAAATAAAATTGCATTCATAATAGTTGCAACCATGAAAAGAAAATACCAGAACTTCCTGTAGTGAGCACACCCTACCAGATGTTACTCTCCCACTATGAAGCCTGGACTTAGTGAAGAGCAACAACTATGAAACCCAGACTTGCTAAAACGGGTAGAATGCCCTGGAAGTACTGGGGGAGGGGGTAACAGGGAGTGGCACAGGCAGGAGGGAGCTGCGTGGCTGGGGGAGTTACCCCGGCTGAGGAGGAGTGATGTGATCCACACAGCTGAACTAAAGTCTTCACAAATTTTGGAACTTGCAGTCTCTGCACCACACATGCTCTACCATTAAAGACGTCATGGAAACACTGCAGTCTTTTTGGCCTGGCAGCAAAAGAAAAGTGGAATTGGAAAATCGTGAAGCTCCCTGAGAGAACGAGTGCAAGTTTGGGGAGGAAAACCCTACCAGAAGGCATTTCCCAACTCTGCCCCACCACAGCTCTGCCCCGGAGTCCAGCCAAGAAAATGACCTGCTGTCACAGAAAAAGGACTTCATTAGACAAACATGATTGAATCCAGAAATTTCACAAATTAATACTCATTCATAAAGTCCCAAGTACAATCCAAGCTTATCCAACATAGGAAAAACCAAGAAATGGAAATCATTCTAAACAGGAAAAATAAATCAGCTAAATATGATCTCAGTTGAGCTGGATGTTGGAAACAGCAGACAGCACAGTCCAGTGGCAAGTTTGTCTGCCCAGAGGGGGTGAAATCAGTATGCTCTCAGGAAGAAACAGAAAACATAAAAAGAAAAACTCCATAAAAAAATGATTTTTGAAATGTCAAAAAGTGAAAAATAAATTTCCGAAATGAAAAATTCACTTGTATGAATTTCCTTAAGGGAGATAACAGAGTCTGAAATTGTATGTGGACTTGAACATGGAGCAACGGAAATAATTTAAAATGAAGAACAAAAAGGGAATGTAACAATGCATAGAACATCAGAGCTTGTCAAGGTAAGGTAAGCCCAACTGTATGTATTCAGAAAACTAAAAAGAGGAGACACTTGGTCAACCTATGTGAAGAATAAGGACCCCAGATTTCACAGATGTAATGAAATCTGCGACTTTACGGATACAAGATGTTAACAAACACCAAGCTGAATAAACCTGAGAAAGTCTGTGAGACGGCGCTGAACTGTTTAGTAGCTGGAGTCAAACTTGACACCTGGGAAGCAGCAACAGGGAAACAGCTTATTCCACTTAGGGACCCCCGTCCAGTTCACAGTCTGCTTCTCAGAATGCTGAATGCCTCCTGATGCACACTTTTATATAAAGCAAATTAAAAGTCAATTACTATCAAAACATTTCACTAATAAAGACAAAGCAAGATACTTTGAAATGAAAGTATAATGTTTATTTGTAAGCAGATGTACACTATGGAAAAATGATAAAGACAGTTCTTTGGGCTGAAGGGAAATTATGTCTGATGGAAAGTCCTATCCCCCAAAAGAGAAATGATACTATCTGGATTAAAGAAAATGTATTTTTCTTGTTTTTTTATTATTAAATCATAGCCATGCATATTAATGCACTCATGGGGTACAGTGTGCTGGTCTTATATACAATTTGAAATACTTTCATCAAACTGGTTAATCTTGCTTTTTATTTAAAAATCACATAACAAAGTTCTACAGATACTCCCCTGCTGCCACAATTATTGCGCCCCCTGTCTTACAGGAGGTATTACTGCCCGGACTTCCAGCAGGCTGCCTCCTTCCACCACCCTCAATTCCTGCCTGCCCTGCTGTACACGTGCACACACACACAGGCTTATCAGCTCACTCTAAGTGAATATTTAGAATATTTAAATAAAAAATGATAAAGCATACTTCCACTTATGTCATGTTTTCCTTACAATAATTATGTAAGTCTTTCAATTTGTGAATTGATTAAAAAACCTGGTTTGGCATTTCATGCCTTTTAGGGACCAAGTGTCATCCCTGAACACTTTATTACCCAAGGCCAGAATGACCTCTCACCTGTCATCACAGGCATCATTTAAAAACTGAGGAGAAAGACTGGGTGTGACGTGATAACTAAGCAGGCCTGAGCAGGTGGTTACGTCCTTACTCTGAGGAGGTTCTATTTTATAATAAAAACAATAAGAAGTTGTTGGGTTAGGAAAAGTATTTTGCTTGGTAAAATCTCCCTGTCTCTCCCTCTCCCTCTCTCCCTCCCTCTCTCTCTCTCTCTCTCTCCCCCTCCCTCTCTCCCTCCCTCTCTCTCTCTCTCTCTCCCCCTCTCTCTCTCCCTCTCTCTCTCTCCCTCTCT